>JALNQF010000720.1:0-15691 GCA_028456385.1 Ophiosphaerella korrae | reverse complement strand
AGTTCGTTTAACACCAAATTTGGCAGCAACTTCTGTGTATGAAAAATCTTCTCCTGGTTCTCGCGATTCGATTTCTTTAATTGCAGCTTGAATCGGGTCCATATTGGTGGAGTTATCGCGTATTGAAGAGAGGTGGGTCAGACTCAAGTTCGGCGTTCGCGTGCATTGCGCGAACACGTGCATACCGTGCACAGACACGTTAGCATCGCGCGCAGATCGATCACCATCGCCATCTCAATCGTCATCTGAATCGACTTGAGCTGGATAGCTAATCTGACACGTCCACATTGCATATTAATATTTGCTGCAGCCTCTTCGGGTTGTAGGACGAAAATGTGCCAATTCGTGGAAATTGCAACCTAGGAAAACTCCTAAGCGCTTCCACGAGGTCTTTCTAGCATTCTGCAAGCTCTCTCGCCCTCTATAGATCGCTGTCATCACTTATTTAGATTGGTGGACGTGCTTAGCAAGGTCTGGTTGGCGTGCGATACTTTGTAGGATCTAGAAACGCTTTAGGTAAAGAAGCACATTTGAATGTGAATAAAAGTTCTTCCTAAACGTATCTCTACTTTGATTTGCCAAGTCCCGGCAGGTGAGGCGAATATTCAGCCAGGTTTTATCGCATGCATTATCGTGGAAGCTAAAAAGGATTTGGAAGACCTCATTGCGAAGTTACAGTGGCAGGCTTGTGTTCAACATGTGGTATGGCCGTGGCGCGCGATGGCTCTTGAGCGGGCATACACCGTAAAGGACCGTTAATTCAGATTCGGCTGGGCGCGCGCAATATCGAGGCTCGTTTAGATGTGCAATGTCGAGGCGTTAAGGCATGCGAGCGAATAAATAAGCTCGACTGTGCCAAATATAGGGTACAGGTGACCAGCATGGACGCTTCGAGAAGCGCGCGCCACACTTTAATCTAGCAACCATTCTGTAGACTTTATATCGGGTCGAGAGGGCTGGAAGTTAGAGTTTAATAGGTCTGAAAACCGAGCGGGCCTCGGTTATTGCTGGCCAGCCAAACAGCAGTTGGTATCTCTTAGAGTAGCATTCTGATGAGCATAAATACAAAGTCAAACAAAAATGTTTCAATTACCTGTATTTTGTGTTGCGCTTACCACCATGGATACTATCGTTGCCAAAATCCAGCCTGATCCCATAAGTCTTGTCGAAACTCGTAAGAGACAAAATAAGAATGCCATATTGGCCTTGGCAACTGACTTTCTACGCGAGTCTTCATTGTGCACGATGAGGAGACAAGATTGGATGATATGGAAGATTCTGAAGAGTCAGCCGCTAATGTAAAGCAAGCTTTCCAAGCAGCTAATTGCCAGATTTGAGATGCGAGATTTCAGTTGTGAGATTTGAGTCACGGAGTTCAAAAATGGAGTTCTTGACTGAAGAGATTGATAGTTCTATCATCTGCGTTCTGGCTGCCTCTAATATCCTTCGTAAGTTTCTTTGATTACTCTCGTGCCTCAAAGGCCGCCCTTGTTGGGTTACTCTCCTGTTCAAGGGATGCGCCGCCGTTGAGCTGGTGCTTTGTTGAGTTAGGGGCGAGGCTAGTATTGCACTAGTCGTACACTAGCATCATAGATCGATTGCCATCGCCGATCTCCAAACGTCACCTGAAGCCCATGAGCCAGCTGAGTGAGCCAACTCGCAAGCTCCATCTATGAGCTGAGTTGAGATTGCGATCTCAGCTTGGCGCAGTGTTGAGCGCGAGCAATCGTTGCGCTGGCACACGCACCTCATCTGACAAGATCTCAGCGATCGACCTGGCGATGCTAGTGCGAGATGCTAGTGCGCGATGCTAGCTCGCCTCTAACTCAACCACAATCAACTCAACTGCGGCGCACCAACTCAACTGCGATGCATCAACTCAGCTGCGATGCATCAACTCAGCTGTAATGCACCGACGCGGCTGCGATGCACCGACTCAGCCGTGGCGCATCCCTTTGACAGGGCCATGAAAGGAGAGTAGCTATCAGGTGACGCACGCAAAAGGGTAACTCTAGGGCAGGAAAGTAATCAAAGAATATCACGAATTATAATCAATAGCAGCTAGCAGGTAGATAATAGGCAGAGCACTCAATGAACTCAATTCTTACCCCTACGTGCTCGAGTATTTGAGTAACTATGCAGATCCGACACCTCTTTAGGTATATACATCTGCGCTTATATTTAGTCTAGCTCGTGTCAGATCATGAAACAACTCTTGTACCCGAACAACCTTGGTGTAGCTAGTCAAAGGTAACTGTATTAGAGTACAATGAATTGAGGTCAAACAATGAATCAGTAGGTCCCCTTACGTAAGGCACGCTAACAGAGAGGATAAATAGCAGTAGAAAGTAATACTAGAATGAACATAATCAACTCACATGAATACATCAATCAATTAGTTTAACTTAACTCGATTCTTACTCTAGTTTACATTATCAATTAGTAACTATCAAAACTGACAGCTCGTAGCAAGATAAGGGGCATTTTTAAGGAAGAAGAACTAAAGTCGATTACGAGAAAGCCGGCTATAAGAAATAAATTAGACCTGTTGTTGGTACAGGCGCTTGAGGGCTTAGATTAGGCTGTTAAGGGCTATAACTGCTACGTCAACTTACTTGCCTTCTCCTACGACTCGACACAGTAGTCGTCAATGTCGTATAGCTACGCAGATAAGATATAGGACGTGAGCAGCAGCGCGTGCCTGCAGACGCTTAAGGGCCATAGCAGCACCGTCGACTCAGTCGCTTTCTCCCACGACTCGACACGGCTAGCATCGGGGTCGTACGACGAAACAGTTAAGATATGGGATATAAGTAGTGGTGCGTGCCTGCAGACGCTTAAGGGCCATAGCGGCATCGCCTACTCAGTCGCCTTCTCCCATGACTCAACACGGCTGGCGTCGGGGTCGTGGGACAAAACAGTCAAGATATGGGATGTAAGCAGCGGCGCGTGCCTGCAGACGCTCAATGGCCATAGCGACATCGTCTACTCAGTCGCCTTCTCCCACGACTCGACACGGCTAGCATCGGGGTCGTACGACGAAACAGTCAAGATATGGGATGTGAGTAGCGGCGCGTGCCTGCAGACGCTTAAGGGCCATAGCAGCGTCGTCCACTCAGTCGCCTTCTCCCACGACTCGACACGGCTGGCATAGGGGTCGTACGACAAAACAGTCAAGATATGGGATGTGAGCAGCGGCAAGTGGCTGCGGATACTCAGGGGGCATAGCGGCATCGTCCACTCAGTCGCCTTCTCCCACGACTCGACACGGCTAGCGTCGGGGTCGTGCGACAATACAGCCAAGATCTGGGATTTAAGCAGCGGCGCGTGCCTGCAGACACTCAAGGGCCATAGCAGCTTCATCTACTCAGTCGCCTTCTCCCACGACTCAACACGGCTAGCGTTGGGGTTGTACCACAACAAAGTCAAGATATGGGATGTGAGCAGTGGCGCGTGCCTGCAGAAGCTTAAGGCCCATAGCAGCCCTGTCCACTCAGTTGCCTTCTCCCACGACTCGACACGGCTGGCGTCAGGGTCGCGCGACGGCCTAGTCAAGATATGGGATGTAAGCAGCGGCGCGTGCCTGTAGATGCTCAAAGCCCATAGCAGCTTCGTCCGCTCAGTCGCCTTCTCCTACAACTCAACACGGCTAGCGTTAGGGTTGTACGACAAAACAGTCAAGATATAGGATGTGAGCAGCAGCGCGTGCCTGGAGACGCTCGAGGGCTATAGCACCAACACCTACTTGGTCGCCTTCTCCTACGACTCGACACGGCTAGCGTCGGGGTCGTACGACAACATAGTCAAGATATAGGATGTGATAAGATAAGGTAAGATAGATCTTACAATACAACTAACCTACTTCCCTGAGTGGCGAGACGCACGGTGAAGCGAGATAAAGTAGAGGTACTTCGACTTTAGGCAGTGAATCTTCCCTTATAAGGACTAGTGCTTACTATAACTGTACCGGAATAATTTCTGTACCCTCTTATGATACTCTGTGCCCTGTTTGGCCTGAGGAATACGATCCTTTCCACACTTTTTAGCCTGAGGCGTGCGAGACTTTCTTTCATAGCGATCTTGTGTCCTTTCCATATACCACAACCACAATACTTCTACGACTCTACGTTACTTACATATCGTTCCATGGGACCCTCGAAGACTTACTTTGGTGCTAAGTAATCAATATCAACCCTATGGCTGGCGAGGTGCGCATGTCTATGCGAACTCACCACCCCGGTCGGCACTTTTCATCAAAGACCTTCCAAAGCTGGCTAAACCAGATTGATCTCCGGGACTAACGATTGCTGTAAATTACTTATGTCATTCATACAGCTCAGCTAATTAGCCATTAGCCTGAGGCTGTGCAGACCGTCTGCATTAAAATCTTACAAAGCAAGTCAGATCATCTGACCTCAAAGTCCAAGCCGTCTGCGACGATCCAATTAATATCCCCCACTACGTAGGTGAGAACCACACCGTAGCGAGAAAAACACAGGTACTTTGACTTCACATTCATTGGAACTCTCCTTACATATATCTGTCCATATCTTGCTACTTAGGTTGTAACGTAAAGCACTAGTGAGCCGGTCACCCCAGTGAGCCGGTCACTTTTTCTTGGCATTGCGAACACCACCTCTACACCACTATGTCTCAACAACAACAAAAAATTATCTCTAAAAAAGAAGGTAGGCTTAAGCTTGCTATTAAAGCTCTTGCTGCGGGCTAATTTTAAAGCCAACGACGTGCTGCTATAGCTTTTAACGTCCGTTAATAGTAGATCTCTAATAGACTTAAAGGAATCGCTCTACGCGCAATAACACGTCCTAGTTCCTAGAAACTTTCAAGAACTAAAGAGCAATCAATTATCTAATATATTCTTAACCTTAACTAACAAGGATTTGCGCCCTAGCTCTATCAAGTAGCAGATATAGCTAATAAACTTCTAGCTAAGTGTAGTAGAGAGCCTATTAGCAAGAACTAGGCTAAACGCTTTGTATTGCGTTCTAATAAGCTTAAAATAGCGTTTAATTAAGCAAAGGATCGCTAGAGAATACTCTAAGAAGATCCTAAAGTTTGTAATGCGTAGTTTAAGCTTGTAGAGGAGACTAAGGCCTAGTATAGGGTAGTAGATAAGGGCGTCTACAACTTTAATAAGACTAGCTTCTAGATAGGAGTAATTAGGTCTATAAAGGTTGTTATAGGCTTAGAGAAGTGTTAACGACCTACTCTTACTTAGGGCGGCAATTGTAAGTAGGTTATAGCAATCTAGGGTATCTGCGTAGTAGGGTACGCAATCCTACTATTTATTATCTATAAAGGACGCGTCTACATCTCTACCTAGTATAAAGAGGTAGATATACTACCTAATTAGAAGCTCTTAGTCTTAGAGAATAGCTAGATAACAAATATACTTAGTCTAGAGTAGTTAAAGCACTTTGACGCGTATATAAAGGCACGCTAAGTAGAGGTATACTAGCTACTTATCTTAGATAGCTATAAGAGCTATCTTAACTAGGATTTTAAGGACTACTACCTTAAAAACAAGATCTTTACCTTCTATATACCTACCTATTTATTGTATATCCTCTAGCTACTTAATATAGTGTACTTCTCGCCGCTAAAGTGTAAGTACTCTAAGCGCGTATAAGGCTTAGCATAGAGACGCGTCTTCTATATTAATAAGGAAGGCTTCCTTCTAGCCTTTAGAGACGCGTTTTTTAACGTGTTTACTAAGTAGAACTATAAGAAGGCCTTTAAGGCTTTAGGGCTTGTCCCTCTAAACGTGTAGGTTGTACTAGATCGCCTTAACGTGCGCATTTGTACCCTGCTAGGACCCCTACTACTAGAAACGCTGTAGTAGTTAAAGACTCTAAGCAATACTTACGAATTTAGGTCTTAGTTAAAGCTCTTAAGTAACTCTCTTTATCGCTTACCTACTATTATATAGGGCTTCCTTTGCTAGCTTATTAAGGGCGCTAAATTAATACTATATAAAAGCGTTCTTTAAGAAGCCTATATAAAAGAGCTTAAGGAGCAATTAGAGGTAATAACTAAGCGAAAGTTACGTAAAAGAAAGCAAATTTAGTACAGCAGAACTATAGAGTATAGAGAGGCATTAATATAGGTAGCTAGAGAGGCGTTAATAGCTACGCAGAAGAGTAAGAAGGCTCGTGGTGGGGGTGATTATGAAAGGGCTTAGCCAGGTCAACGGCGCTGTAGAAACTGTGGGAAGACTAGGCACAACGCGCGAACGTGCCAGGAAGATGAAGAAGAGACTTCTAAATCAGATAGTAGTGTTATAGTAGTAGGGGGTACTAAGTAGAGTTTATTATTAACCCCCAAAGTTGTGGTGTTCGCAATGCCAAGAAAAAGTGACCGGCTCACTGGGGTGACCGGCTCACTGGTGCTTTACGTTATTGTGTAGACGCTGACGTAATCGTGTGATATGTGCCAGCAGATAAGTGTTAAATCCAGAAGGGTAGCTAGTCCTAAGGGAGTTAGGTTAGTTCTCGGGCAGTGACTTACGACGGAAGGTAGAGGGGTTTGTTGATACGATAGTATCTTGCGAAGTGTAACGAGTCAACAAGGTAGCCTGAGTGTAATCCAAACGATAGATTGATAAACAGGTTGAACACGAGTATGAGAGTTCATCCTCGCGTTCCTACATACTAGGGTTGATCAGTTGGACTGATCAATTGATCAAGCTGATCAGGATATGCTCAGTTGATCAGATGCGACTCGCTCAGTGTGCTCAGTGTGCTCAGTGTGCCAAGGCTACTGATCAGGCTGACCAAGTCACGTGATCTTCTGCCCGTGCCTCACGAAGCGAACGCTAGTAATTGCATGTGGGGATCGAACAATGATGTTGTGACCGGATCCTAACAATAAGCCACATGTGGCTAACGATAACTGTGGCTCGCGAACAACTGTGCTCGTAACGGGCGTAGTAGCTGCTGTATCTTACGACCTCACACATCTGCAGCCTTTAGACTTTATCGCGGCACTGCCACGAGTCTTTATGTGTGACATGTATACCCTCGAGCCTGCGCATTTGAATCTACTGTTCCACCTTATGTGCTGAGAAACCCTGCGTGCCGAGAAACTTGACAAGTACTTTGACCCTTAAGACATACAGTCTCCGTGTACGCGTTGGAATTAATTATAGATTCATATGTAAAATATACACTAGCCACCTTGGAGCACTGCAGAATGGTCCTATACTAAAATTACATATGTGCTGTCGCTTTCACGCTCGTCTAAATAGAAGACTTGTGTTACGATCATGGTTCAACCAATGAACTTCTTCGCTGCTGCCTAGCGCTGCCCCACCATTACCAATACAAATCTGCACATCAACTATTCTCTGTTGGAGTCCTCCATTAACTATTCATCGGCCTGCAAATCGACTGCGGCCACTCATCAGGCACGATGAACAGATTGAATTCCGCTAAGGCGAATGTAGCCTTTATGATGGGCTTATCAGTATCTGTTCTTCTCACCTACTACGTCCTTGATCGGATCACTCGACTTGAAAAACGACAAGATGCTTTGGAACAAGCTGCTGCCAATCTTGCAGCCCTGGTGGTCGATTGTGGAAGCTGCAAGAATGACGTGTTGCCACCAACACAGAGTAAGAGCAGCTCTTCCCCACATACTGTCGACAAAACGAAAGGAACAAGGATAGAAGATTCGCGTCTTACCTTCATGCTTTCCCCCACCTATAGTCTATGGCTCCATAGGATTGTCCGGATGAGATCAGCTATGGCTAAACAAGATAAATCATTATTCCAGACGATAAATACCGATGACGACATTTCAATCGAACCGGAGAACCAATCACATGTTCCACAGTTGAGTAGGAATTCGTACTATTCACCACTATGCGCAACCTGCACTTCCCGATTAACCTCTGGGAAGTTTGAGCAGCAACTCGACGGAGTCAGGGAACACGCGCGAGTCCTGTGTATTACTTTCAAGATCCAGACAACCACAATCCAGAAGTCTGCAGCTATCGGTTGTACAGTTTGCAGAATAATCCTGTCGGCTTGGCAAGATGCTAAAAACTTTGCAATCGAGGCTAAAGCGTCGGAACTTGACTATGATGAGTCCTTCGGATTAACGGCATGCGTTGGCGTCAATGTGGACGAGCTTGTGGTCTCCCTAAATGTTTACGGTACAATGCAGTGTGTCAATACATTCCAGCCTTATATTCAGACCAACAACGGGGTGAATATTCCTGGACCTTTTTTCCAAATGTTTCTAGCCCACGGTACGTCAAGAATAGCAATGGTTCATTAACAGTATGGCATTAATTTCCAGACAGATTCTCCGCCACTCGATGGTCTCAAGAGCAGACCACCCATAACGGAGATAGCTGCCCCTGAGGCTAGTGAACAAGCAAAAATATGGCTAGCAGATTGCGATACGCATCATGTGCACTGTTCACGGTCAAATCTGCCCATTTTACCAAATAGGATACTAGATGTCAGCCCAAACAACACACCTGGATTTATCACGTTGATTGAGAGCAACGGATTGAGAGGTGACTATGTAGCTCTCACTTATTGTTGGGGAGGAGATCAGAAGATAGTCCTCACCCATGAGAGCTACGACAATTTTCTATACGGGCTAGCGGAAGATTCTCTTCCACAAACAATTCTTGATGCGATTAAAATCACTCGGGAGCTCGGTATCAGGTATCTCTGGGTCGACGCCTTTTGCATCCTCAAGATTCACACTACGACAAGCAACGGGAGATAGTCCGGATGGATACCATTTACAACAATAGCTACGTTACGATCAGCGCAGCAAGCGCAGCATCGGTATCGACTGGGTTCCTATACCCGAGACCCCAGCTGCATTTAGAACCATTACGATTACCCCTCCGTTTGAAGCCCAATGACGAAGTTGCCAAATCCATTATGTATGAGATTTCCCAACTGCCCGATTTTGACGCTAAGACCAATCCAATCGAGAAGAGAGGTTGGACGCTTCAAGAAAAGCTTCTCTCACGGAGACTTCTTATATATAGTGCTTCTCGCCTGCGGTGGGTATGTCGTAGCATTCCGCTCGAGCAAGGGTATTCAGAGGAGTTGCAAGGCTCTTTTTTAACCGCTGGTCAAGGCTGGAACGACAAACACACGCTTTACAAAGGGTGGGAAGATACTGTTATGGAACTCACCGGAAGATCATTCACATACCCTGAAGATGTGCTCCGTGCTGTGGCAGGGATTGCAGCGAAATACCAAAAAGCACTCCATGACGACTACGTGGCGGGACTCTGGAGACGAGCTCTACCTCGTGAGCTTCTTTGGCATAGGAAATGTACGAATAACCGGCTCGAGCTCCCACCGCGTCCATCAAGATATATTGCACCATCTTGGTCCTGGGCTTCCCAACAGCAACAAATTGCATTTCCTAAGCTGGATTCAGACGCGATTATGTCGACCATAGTCGTCAAAGACTGCTCTGCGGGTTTGCGGGACATTTCATTCCCATTTGGAGATATCCTTGATGGCCAAATAATCATCACTGCTCCGGTAAAACTGGCGCGATTGGTTTCAATCGCACTCTTTGACGTTAACCCCCAAAGAGATGAGATGAGAGGCGCTGTTTATATTGATAGTCAGGAAGACATGCAAAGCGACTTCCGCCGAACAAGAACTGTAGCGGAAGAATTTGACATAATCACATGTTTGAGATTGGCAAACCAGGAAGGGTTGGTTCTACGGCAAGTTAATACAAACCAATACGCAAAAGAACAAACTTCGGTCAAGTATCGGAGGATAGGGTATTTTAAGTCGTATGGCAATGAGTGGCTTGCAGATTGCACCATAGAGGATGTTATAATAGTTTGAATAGTTTACGCTGCGGAATGGCTGATGTTCTTCCTTGTCATAGTGCCTTCCCACTAAGTTCCTATATGGCCATATATTGTGGTGTGATCAGCCGCCGGACGCAGCCGCAGCAGCATGTCACCACGATACAGCTCTATAATAGCAATGCACCGCGTAGCCGCGCCTTTAAATTTACTAAGCATGGTAGCCCTCGCGCAAATCTACTTAGACCTTCTTAGGTATACCGAGTGCGAGTGAGCGCCAGTGAGGCAGTGCCAGGCAGCGAACAAAGAAACAGGACACAGTACTCAGAGTGTACACATACTAGACAAACTGAATTAAACAGGGCTGTAACGTTACTAATCTGCTTCCGAAATTGGTAGAATTGCTGATAATCATGGTTGAACAGGGGTGGAACGATTAAAGCGGATCTTGACGCTATGAGGATCCAATCATCATCTTCATCAACACCATGGTATTTTTCTCATCCTAGAGCAGTATGTGGTGTGGAAATGATTAAAGAAGCTTTGAATTCTATCTATAACTTTATTCGCCCCCGTGGGAGATATTGAGGTGCTGAGGTAGTAGAATTTTCTCTTTACGGCGTGGTTCTCGCTACGTAGTAGGGGATATTAGTAAGTCGTTGCTCCATAAATGAATGACGAATTTTTAAACATGGTAACTTTAAATGAAATTACAATTCTAATACATCCGTGCCACTGGAGCGCGCTGTTTCTCTAAGTCTAGTCCTTCACTTCTACGTATCTTCTTTGCTGTCGGCTCTGCTGGTCCTGCTTGAGATGCTTTTGCTTCTGCTGCTGTCTCTGGCACAGTAGCTTTACGCTTACGTCCACGTTTCCCCTTGCCTTTCGCCTCTTTAGTCGCATCTTGCTCATCACGCTTAGCTCGAGCTTCCACAAGGTCCTCATAGCTCATGATCCTTGCCGTCCCTAGCACTACTGCCTTCGTTGACCGACGAACCTTCGCTTCATTGTTGATTGTCATTAGGAATAGAATGTGGTTATGCTGAAGGGGACCCTTTTCAAATGACATCTGGGCAGCTTTACCAAGCTTCTGGATAAGCCTATGTAGACGCCATCTATCCGTCTCGTCACAAGCGTGTGTATTTTGCTGGACAATCATATTCTGTAGCGAATTGAAACCCTCGGCCGATACTGGCGTCTTAGGAGACTGTATCGTCCAGTCTTGCGGTGGTCCAGTCTTACCGGTCGACAAGGCCTAGGCATCACATTATCGACCTCCGTTATTAGCTCAGGTGGCTTTGGCATAGACCTCAACACTCGATCTGGATTGAACGGAAACAACCCACATGCCGCGAAGCCAGCCTTAATGTTCCTAGGTGTGAAGGCTTTAACTCTCGCAGGGCTATACAGAGACGTGAAATGCTCCTTCCCTACCTTGTTTACGCCCCCTCGTTCTAGTCGTTCAACTTGATCACGATAGGCTGCTTTAAGAGGGGCGAATGTAGATACATCGCACGGCTGTAGCTTATGGGAAGTATGAGAGGGGAGACGGCATAGTATGATCTTGTTCAAGAGGCAGAACTCAAGGATTTCGAGGGTTTCGTGCGTCCCGAACCCATCGCAGATTAGCACTCGAGGTTTAAGTACTCCGAATGTATCGGTAGCTTGTGCCTTGGTCTCAGGGTCAAACACACGCAGGAGCCACTGAAGGCTCAGGTAGGAGTCCGTGTATCCGGAATCCGATAATGCGTATTGCCATCCAGGAGTTTCATAGGTACTCCAGTTGCTCTGATGAGTCGAAGCTGGCCAAATAACCATAGGGTTCAAATACCTACCGCTAGCACTAATGCACTCGATCGCAGTTACAGCCTCGCGCTTTACGCGAGCAGAGCACCTCGATAGTTTCGCATATCGCTCCTACTTACAAGGACCTTCGTAGAACCTAGCATGGATAGCATGACGCCAGTCTCGTCCATGTTATAAACGTTCTCCGCTAAAACCGCTGGATCGTCTAACACCTTCTGGATAACTTTGTACCAGTGTACGACTTTACTGTATATATTCTTCTCATGGCGGTTCCAATCTAGAGCCTTGACTCTCCTCGCTTGAACCTCTGGATGCCGATCCTGAAATGCCTTCGACCAGTTCTTGCCTGGAGGCTTCGGTGGTCGTTCCGACTCGTTTCGATAACGGGTAAGACAGAAGGCTAGTGGTGGGAGAAACTTGATTCGTATCGGTTGTCCGAGGTCTGATAGCTGTAGGAAATACTGAACGAGGGCATCCTCTTCCCAGTTTTAAGATACTGCTGACTCTTAGCCTTGTCTTCGATGGAGCGTCGGCCGCGTGCGCGATGATGGAGGGTCGATGCGGGGACCTGGCTATAGTCTGCTAGGGCTCGATACGATTTCGGCACGTCAGGAGGAACGCCTTTCGCTAAAGCTCGACTGGCCTTATCCATACTTGCTAGTAATGCTAGTGATCGTGTTGGGAGAGTAGGAGCTGAGGGCGAGGTGACGCGAGGCGACGCACAGCAAGGCGGGGCACCAAAACGACCCCCAAAGAAACAAAGAGACTGGCACGCACATGGCAGCTTTTTCTAAAAAAAGAACAATGCGCCACAGTATGGCTGAGGGGTAACTTACTGTTCAATACCGATGTTATATAAGCAAACTTCAGAAGCACTAATGCAGATAAGGAACCCGCTAAAACATCCAAGGATTTCAAGGGTTGATCAGCCGACATCGGAACCTTCGGAATTCATCGTCTTGCAGTCAAATTAGACTTCAAAGCGCGGAAAAATATCTTTCTTGACCGGACTTTTTTGTCACACCTCCGAAATCTAGAGAAGCCTAGTATGTCGTGAGAAAACAAGGGAGAGATCTTGAAGCGGCAATACAAGGCGTTGACGAATAGATGTATAGAACGACAACCACTCGGTGGAACCTTGCGAAAATCTAGAAACATAGACTCATATAGTTATAGGATCCTTGTGTATCATTCAAAGTGCTACATATTTGCTGGGGGAAATTCGGAGAGGATTTTCCTCACAAATTGTCTCGGTACACCGTGCGTCTCGCAACCTAGGGATACACCTTACAATTACATCTTATTAGCTGTAGTATATTATTAGAGAGCTATAGAGGTAGCTGAAGATAGCTTGTACTAGTATAATAAATTAAAATTAAACAATAAATTAGTAGGTTTCCTTATGTAAAGTTGTCAGATTAGGTGCGTGTACCAGCGCAACGATGACGAGCTGCTGCCCGAGCTCCAGCGCGACGAGGGCTCGCACTCGATACTGCGCCGAAGCTGAGATCTCAATCTCAACTCAGCTCATGGATGGAGCTTGCGAGTTGGTTCACTCAGCTGGCACATGAGCTTCAGGTGACGTTTGAGATCGGCGATGGCAATCGATCTACGATGCTAACGTGTCCGTGCACATCATGCGCGGGTTCACATCGTGCGCGGGGAACACCATTAACAACCTGATCAGAAATGAGGCTGCAGAGCCATCTACAATTGCTATTAAATTACAATTTTGTAGAGGAGTTCTTTTTTGATGCTTGCGATCAATTTACACTAATTAAATTTACTTAGAAGTTTGACGTTGCGGCCATAGCGCGTCGTCTTTGCAACCCGCCCAGATGCAGCCCCCGATAACCACCCAGATGCTGCAGCATCAACCACTTGTTTCCTGCGCTTACTAGATAGCTTAGATGTACTTGAGGTCTTTCTCTTGCCTCTGTAGGACAATTAGATCGCCTTCCTAGTGTTTTGTGCCTCTTTCTTACGCGCGCGCTCAGCCACCTGATTAGCCTTCTCCTTCTCTCTCACTACCTTAGCTGCCTCTCAGGCTGTACGCTTCTCCTTAGCTATCTTAAGCTTGTATAGCTTAGCAGCCTTCTTAAGCTTATCTCTCTTAGCTTTTTGAAGCTTGTGCTCTTGCTCCTCTTTCTCCTTGATACTCTAGCGTATACGGGCTTCCCTAATCTTCCTTAGTGACTATATTACTACTCTACTATAATACTCCTAGCGTTACTAAAGATTAAAGGCCTTACTATGCTTCTTGTAGTTCTTCTTATAAGCAATAACCTCCTTAAGGCCCTAATTCTTATGCCGGAGTAGCTGGTTTTAAACTAATATATAATAGAGTAATTAGCTAAGCTTCTTTGCCTCCTTACTCTGCTTATCCTTTACTATAGCATTAATAACCTAGCTTATTTTCCTCTAGTTAGATCTACTAAGGATTGATGTAGAGCTCTCTCGTGATTCTTGTTTATCTAGAGTAGAGTTGCGGAATCTATTAAGTATAATATTAGGATTAAGGGGCTAGATCCCTGTAGCCTTAAAGGACTTTAGTATTGTCTCCTTTTAAAAGGAGATACCCTAGGCCTTCTAAAATAGATAGAAGAAGTCTCCTTTTTAAATTAGGACTAACCCCTAGCTCTTGTAAAGATAGGAGGATAGCTTAGTTGAGTAAGTAGCTAAGAGAGGCCTAAATAATACAACGTCAAGTAGCTGAAGCGTATGAGTTAAATGAGGAGGAAAGATTGCTAGGATAATCTTTTGCTAGTTGCAATACTCAAGAAAATCTATTGTAATATGAGATCTATAGCTATCAACGATTAGCAGCCTGTACGCACGCCCTGCCTTCTCCTTAGTATATCGATCAAACACCTGTTCAAGCTATGCAAGCCCGATATCATTGTTTGTCTATCTAGATAATAATAAGGTTACATAAGCAGAGTGCTCTCCTGCCTAAATATCTGTAACCTAGCTTGATTAGATTGCTCCTGCATCTGACTAATAAATCAGGCTTGGCAGCAGCGTTAATCTATCGGCACATACACACGCTAGCAGTGTAATCTATTTATAGGAGCCATCCTGAAGTAATACCCTAATCTCTTTTCTCTCCTACATACGCCTGCTAAACACCCGCTTTAAACGGCTAGTAATTCTAATCAAAAAACCCTTCTCATCTATATTGTACGTGTGCCGTGCCTATATATGATATTCTTCTATTTTCTCCTGTAGATACTTGAAGTATAGGGCATATTTACTTCCTGAATCAGCTTAGTAGCGATTGCGATCTATACTAGTTGCCTATTGCGAAAGTAGATGAACGTTGTGCCAGTTGATAAACCAGGTAACCTAGCTCTCGCTTACAGGCTGCGTAGCTATACCTAATGCAAAATTCTTAACTATCTCTCTTATAAGAGGAAGGCGCTTCTTTAAAAGGTCTTCTATGTAACGTACAAGCTCTCTCTCTTGTTGTGGGCTAAGCTTTTGCCGTAATGCATTCCCCTCCTGAATAGGCAGTGTTTGAGCCTTATGCCTTCGGATCAGTGTTGAGCGTACAACACCATACTTCTTAGCTATTTTTGTATACGACCAATCTTCTCTAGGTTCCAGCGATTCAATTGCTGCAAGCGCATCGTTAATTGGGCTCATATTGATGGAGTTACGTGGTGTTGAAAAAGGGTGGTGTTTGGTGTTCCCCGCGCACGATGTGAACCCGCGCATGATGTGCACGGACACGTTAGTGTGCGACTAGTGTGATACTAGCCTCGCCCCTAACCCAATAACAAAGCATTGACTCAACGGCGGCGCATCCCTTAAACAAGAGAGCGATTCAACAAGGGCGGCCTTTAAGGCACGAGAGTAATCAAAGAAACTTACGAAGGATATTAGAGGCAGCTAGAACGCAGATGATAGACACAACAATCGATCTACTTAGTACTTACTCTAGTTTACATCTATTAATTTGTGACCCTCAAATCTGACACTTGAACAGAAGAGTAACTCAACAAGGGCGGCCCTTGGGGCACGAGAGTAATTTCATCACGGATCATATCAATAGCAGCCAGC
>JALNQF010000072.1:0-193966 GCA_028456385.1 Ophiosphaerella korrae | reverse complement strand
AAACACTAGATGAAATAAAAATTGAATTTTATACGCTAATAAAAAAGTTCTATTAGGTTGAATTTTACGAAAAAAAAAGTCCTCTAAATAGTTCAAATCCTAGCTTGTATTTGCTTAGTAATCAAAATTTGTAGTAAGCTAAAATAAAGTCCTAGATATTTTCTTTAAGATTTATGTTTGCTTATATTTTTAGCTATTTTATTCGGAGAGTTATTACTAGTTAAAAACTATAACTTTTTTTTAGGCTTTTTTTTCGTGTCACCCTACTGTAGTAAAGTACTATAATAAAAAATATAAAGAGAGATTCTAATTTAAAGAGAAGGAAAAAGTATAGTTAGTATAAAGAAATATTAAAAGTAATTAATTAAGTTTAAAACTAGATTATATTAAAATAAAACTATATAAAGTAAAGAAGAAAGTTATACTAGTTATATTTAAACTAAGACTACTAGATAAAATAAGGATATACCTAATATTCTATATAGTACTACTAGAGAAAGTACTATAAGAAGTAGAACTACTAGTATATAAAGTAGATACGTATAAACAATAAAAAAACTAAGAAGTTAAAAAAATCTTATAATATTAATTCTATAATAAAAGGAATTATTACTTAGTAAAATAGATAAGTACTAATAAAAAAAGATAACTATAAGAAAATATATAAGAACTAGAAGATAATCTTAATTACTTTAAGAAACTAGAGGAGTTCTAAAATTAAAACTTTTTAGACTACCTAGTAGGAAATAAAGAAGACTTGCGTTACTAGTAGTAAATAGAGAGGCGCTAGACGCGCCTAAGGTAATAGGAGCTAGAGTAGCCTCTACTATATCCTTAAAGTCTAGCTTAAATTCTAAAAGAGTAGACTATTTAATAGACTTCTTATTATTTAAAGCCTTTATCTTATAAAGATAAGATAAATAAGCCTAATTATTAGATAGCTACGTCTAATTATTAAGAAGTTAAAACTAATATTCTTTTAGTATATAATAAAAGAGCTTATAGAGCCTTTTACGCTCCTTTTTAGCTTCTATAATTTATAATAATAGTTTTTCTTAAGTATAGTTAATAGCTCTCCTTATTATATATAAGTATAGATATATAAATAAGTATCTTTAACCTATATTCTATAAAAGATATACTAGATAAGTTATAAAATAAATAAGTATTAGTATAAATATATACTTTATAAGCTTTACTTATAATAGGTACACTAGGGTCGACTTCCTAATAACCTCTAGGTTATTAGTAGATTGCGAGGTAATAGCAAAGGCTTATATTTATAATCTACAATAACTATAAATAATAGAAGATATCTTGTAATTGTTTTGTATTAGCGTTCCGTAGTTAAAGGATTAAATTACTAATACTATCCTAATAATACGTATTCTGTTAACTATATACTTATAGTAATCTATTAATCTATTACTTATATCTAGTCTTAGCGACTATAGATTATAGATTACTAATCTATTAATCTGTAATTATATTCTATCTATGCACTTAATAGATTAAGGGATTACCTACGTGTCCTAATTGTAAGTAGCTTCCTACTTAAGGTTATTACCTTACTTGTCCTATACTTTGTTATCGTCTAAGTTAGGGCTAATTAGTTCTATCTCGATTTCTCTTGTTACTATCGTAACATTACTATACTTTAAAGAAAAATAAACTAATAGAGGGTTTAAAGACTTATAATAAGAATAAGAGAATATTATAATACTATAGTATAATACGCAATTAGCTAATTAAAGATAATAAAAGGTAGACTTAGTAAGTATAGAAATAGAAGATAAAGAACTTAATATTAATAAAGAAACTAGATTAATAACTTTAGCCCTAAGATAAGAAAACAAGAACCTACTTAAAAGGGGAAATAGTATTATAAGCGTAATAAGAGAAGTTAAAATAGAACTAATTAGTCTTAACTTAAGTACTAACAAAGTATAGGATAAGTAGGGTTATAGTCTAGATTAGGAAATTACTTATAATTAGGATACGTAGGTAATCCCTTAATCTATTAAGTATATAGACAAAACCTAAGTATAGATTAATAGATTAGTAATCTATAATCTATAGTTACTAAGACTAGATATAAGCAATAGATTAATAGATTAGTTAAAGTATATAATTAGTAAGGATGCGTATTATTAAGATAGTATTAGTAATCTAATCTCTAATCTAGAACGCTAATACTTAACATTATATATACAAATCAACTATTATTTATAGTTATTATCTAATTATAATATAAACTTTAGTTATTACCTTTAATCTACTAATATACCTAGTAGTTACTTGTAGTTAATAACAGGTAACCCTATTACATAAGAGATAACTCTCTTATAAAAAGCTAGTAAAAATACTAGCTAAAAGAAGAGGCTTTATAATAAAGGTTCTCTAAATACTTAAGACTTTTATAAACTCTAGTATAAGTTAAGAGAGTAAAGCTAATATACTAAAGATTATAATATTATATAGTTATAATCTAAAGTAAGGCTAATACGCTATAGAGGCGTATAAAAGGCTTAATACTTATAAAGAGAGTAAAGTAAGTATTATTCTCTCTTAGATACTAGTAGTACTATTAAATACTATCTGTTATTACTTTACTATCTCCTGTAGCCTACGGCAAGTACTATTGTCTTCTAGCTACCTCTTAACAGTAGGGTAGCGTTACCCTTGTAGCGTTTAATATTTAGTTAACACCTAGGAATAGTATTAATTTAGAAACTCTAAGCTAGCTCCTAGGGCGCTCTTGTATAGCTAGCCTAGTTCTAGGACACCTTATAGGATAGCCTATATCTAGGCTACTGCGGCTACAGTTACCCTATAGCCTATTTCTAGGCTGCGTTGCTAGCTCACCCCTAGAGATATCTTTCGCGTAGAGTTAGCAGAAAGTATCGCAAGTACAAACGTAGTCAGAGAGTAATTGATAGATCTATTGACGATAGAGAGCTCTACTCAAACTAGCTAATATACTCGTACAGAGCTAAGAGAGCGGTGTGTGCTCGTACCGTGGAGAGCTCTTATAGGCTCGCTCGCTCGTGCGTACGCAGAGAGCTTCAATTGCAACAGAAAGTTATAGCAAGGACTGTCTAGTATTTTCTATTCTTAGGGCTGGCTAACAGAGTTAGGATAGAAAGGTAAGTTGAAAGCGAGCACCCTGAGCTGTGGCGGTGCGAACTGAGCAGCGGGTGAGCTGAAGTTGAGCCGGACGTTATTTTGCTTACCAACCGGGGATACGGCGCTAATCAAAAGAGGAAGTGGGAGGAGGTCAGTCGGTCGATAATATACGCGAGCGTACACCATAGCAGAGAGTCTCACTCAACATCCAGAAATGGTGATTTTTACCTGCTCAAAGGCGGTTTTCAGTTCGTAGTCTCTTTTGTGTGCAACAAGACGTGGAAGTCTGCTGCACTGATGCTTTCAACACACTTCCAACTCATCAATTCGCTATATACTTACTTTTTCGACTGTGTCTGCAAACGTCCCGAAAACTCTTGCAGTTCACCCATAAAACTACTACCCGCACCATAAGGTTTAAGCACCGTTGCCTGGTACTTGATTTACTCGCTACGTTTGTAGCTAGATAATCAACAACGTCATCTGCGCATCGAAGTGCGTACCGAAGACAGTTGGGGTAGAATTCACAGGTAAAATTACCGCCCGGGTCCGACCGTGCGTACCTATCAAACTAACTCGAGAATACATTTGTTGCAGTATCCGAGTAGAGTATGAGCTCTTGAAGCGTGTAGACCGTGGGAGTGGCTGCTAAGTGATTATTGGGCTGCAATCGCTTTCAAGTCCACTGCTGTTGATGGATCGAACTGAGGTTCTGAATATCAGTCTGAAGTGGACAAACGTATGCACTGCACCGTCTATGGATTGGACAATAACAGGAATATCGATTGCATACACATCAGAGCCTGGAAGTACCGAATTAAGGTACTTCTATCGTGTGAGTAGCTAGTAGTATTAGTACAAGTTCTAGGTGACGTGTGTTGGCGTATTATTGGAGCCTATCTGCGTGGTCAGTCGTGTATTTGCCTGATTGGGGGCCTAATTCTACCTACTTTGTCACACTACCCATGGCTCACGAATAACTATAGATCATGTGGGACGTATTTTTGTATGTACCAACCACAGCTATGTGATATATACATTGCTTTGCAGTTGCAGTGGTGGCCTAGTGTTCGAGAAATATCCGTTATGACCTTTACATAGCTGGGCATGGGACGTGGGCACTATTGAGCTTAGCAAATGCTGAAAATGCTTGACGAAACTAGAATGATCAAGCTTCATACCAATATCTATGACCTCAGGTGGGTCATGCTAACGATAGTGGTGTCACACAGCTTTTGGATGCTACTATGTGCTGCCTATCTGTTCATGTTCCAGCCTTGCTAGCCACTACGTTGGCTCCGAGAGAATACCCATCAAATTTAGTCCCTTCTGCGACCTTATGGCCACGTTGAAGGGTGCCTGATGTTCGTCAGTGTTCTCTCTCGTTAGTTGAAAGGTGATTTCGAGCTCCACGTCAGTGACGTTGGCCCATGCACTCGAGTTTATGGTGATACATGCTGTCATGTAACAACAACAATGTCTAGGCCTTATCGTCATTGTGGCCAACCTGGGGGTTGTTCTCTTACAAAGTTCGTCATATCCCAAGGTCGCTGCTGCATGTATCTGGCCCCTTCTCAATCCAGGCGGAAGCCTCGGGGAATGATAGGCTAATAACAATTATCGAACCAGTTATGCATCTCATAGAAGTAGTAGCGCTAACTTTAATGCCGAAATCACGAACAATATTATTGTGCTTGCCCGAGATTTATTAGGGTAGGCAAAGCTGCAGGAATGCGAGTCTGAAATAGGTGGGCATCGAGTTTAGATGATCCATGCGTGGGCAATGTCTTTTCTAGGAGTCCAAACCTTCCGGTAGAAAGGTCTTGGAAGGCGGCTCCAGGGGCAGGATTCCGCTAGCACAATACAAGAGCCATACTTGAAACGTGACTACGGAGGAGTTGAGTATGAAACTCGCCACATGCTTAGTTGTCAGTATATAGCCCTAGAAATAGCATGAAGAGCCTCATCTACCGTAAGAGCAGGTACGAGCTCTATTGATGCATATTCTGTGCTTCAATACTCGGCTCTTGTTGAGGCGAGCCGTCCCCGGACCGAAAATAAATGAAGATCCGGTGTTATTGCCGTATTGCGGGGAAACAAACAAACCACTGTCACAAATTTGGGACAGCGTTACAGTCTGTGAATCTCCTACAATGGCTGTGCAGCAGCAATAGAAGGTGAATGATGAGCCTAATGAGTCACTCTCTCCACATCAAGAATAGGGTGGTCGCATGAGACGCAGCTATGGCTCTAGCTGCCTTGGAGTTACTATGAGTCATAGTGACGCTTAGACAGACGAATTCGATACGAAAGATGTAGGAGGAACAGGCCAACATGGATCAGATTGTGAAGGTGGTGGTTCGGTCACGTGCCTGCTATACTGCCTTATCGATTGCTAGCGCGGCTGACAAAGACAACGAACGTCACAGTTCGGAAATGCCGCCGGCCTCAACCACATCCCTGGGCATACCAACCCACTGGCTCACAATCTGGTCATCGGGGGGGCTTTGTCTCTTTGTGCAGGACGCACTATCCCATACACACCTCGACGCGTCAGCGATACGCCTGACCTGTCCTGATAACCTTCACTGTGCGTCGAGCTTCGATGACGCGCTGCTGGTCGTGGTAGACGTCCACATGCCCACGGGCTGCCAAACCAGAGCACCTGTGTGGCTAGCTAGACCAAAGGCAATTTTCCGGAATTTTCCAGGGATGGCCTTGACGGCGATGGTAACCTCTGGTAACCTCTGGTACAACACGAGGCAGCCGTTTAACTAGAAATAAATCAAGACAAATCATCCACCATGTAGTATATGCAGGTACAGCGGAATGGGACATTTTGATCCTGGTCAGACGCGACAATCAAGTAGGCGGGTTTGCCAGTGGTTGCCCATGGAACATCCGGTGGTCATTCGCCTGTGTTCGTGTTACGCTCTGGGGGCTTTCTGCACCCATGTGACCGAAAAAGGAGGACCTTACCAGCCTGGTTTCTGAACGAGGCGATGTCAAAGTGGAAGGTTGAGACGTGGTCCCTCACACCTTGTTGGTAGCACCAATAGTCGGAATCCGCCTGCCTTGAACAACGGGGCGGACCATTGTTGAGTCATCCATCGCATCTACGGTGCACTTGTATAAAGGCATCATCCCATGGTTTGTAGAGGCTTGGCATCTTCATCTGCCCTTGAATGCTCCTTATGCAGCTGCATCCTCACACGCCACCCAGGTGCTCGACGACTTCAATTAAAGCTACCGTCAACTAACACGGCCTCGCTTAACCTTTAGCCACTTCCAGACTACACCCTGGACAACGCGCAACGAAACGCCCTCCCCTGCAGCACTTCGCAGCACTGGGCATTGGCACCTGCCTGCCTGCCTCGCTCAGAACAAATCGTCTGCTTGTCTCAACTTGGTCACAAAGCGTGTGTGTCCCACCGACGAAACTTTCAGGGCGGCAGCCCCTCCCCTACGTGTGACCACCTCTCCAGCAACTTTTAGGGCTGCCACTGGCTGTTCAAAGCATTCCCGACACCACGCCACTCTCCTCCGGCTTCCGCAAACACCCCGGTCCAACCACGCTCCACCATCCACCAAAGTTTCGGCCACGCATCAACCTCCACCGCCATACAAAAGACACAAGTCCACACTCAGACACCTCATCCTTCACCCTTCACACCTCACGCATCATCTTCGCTCTTCACCATGGCCTGCTTCAGTGAATTACCGGCCGAGATTCGCAATATCCTCTACGATGACCTTTGGGCGGGCAAGGGCAATTCTCAGCGTCGCAATACCAGTCGGCTTGCCATGTTCGCTGTTTCAAAACAGCTCCACCATGAGTCGTCTTCATACTTCTACCAACACAAGCACATTTCTGTCGATGCATTGTCAGCCGCCACTGACAATGCTACCATCTTACCACCTGTTGCAGATAACTACCTACGCTTTCTACGACATCTCACGATGCACACGGTAACCACCCCTCCCACCATGCCAAGGACGTTCAAGGCTGCAAATACTATTACTGCGCTATCAGACACTGGCGCCTCATTCGATGAGCTGAATCTCCTCATCGCCTCTCCTCTGTCCCGTCTCCTAAACTGTCGCGTCGACGATTCCATCTTGGACAGCATGCATCCAATTACCATAGCAATACGCAAGGTCCTCCGGTCAAAGGTGGCCAAGTTGGTTCGTATCTTGTTTGAAAGTGCCTATTTTGCATCTGGTGTCGCATCCGCTCTCCAAGCTGAGTTTGGTTCCCGGTTGGAGTTTTGGGTTGAAGGAAAGGCTGTGCTTGACACGTCATTACTGGAACGCCCACTCATTGGTCGCTATTCGGCCACGCACTTGCTCGCATTAGACCTCGACGATGAGGACGTGATAGACATGAGCTCGGGGTATGATACCCTGTCCATGTCAACTCCTTCATCGCTACCTTCATCACTTTGTTCACCGTTCACAGATCTCGACACTTTCTCGGTAACGTCATTCGAAATGCAGTCGGATGACCAAGCGTGCAATGCCCTGCCCGGAAATGAAGCTGCTGAAGACGTGCAACCTTTCTTTACTGAGGACGACATTGAAGAATGGTCGGCTTTGACGCAAGATCAAGATGGAGAAGAGGAGGTGTTAGGGATGATGGATGACCTAGATGTCGACGAGGAAATGGAAGACGTGCCCCAAGAGGACATTCAAGCCATCATAGCCAACATCCAGGAGGTGGCCCATCATGCTGCCAACACTGAAGACGTCGATTACATGACAAATTTCGCTCCTGACTTGTTGCTCAGTCGACACCATCTAGGCCATCTTGTGTGAGGCATCTCTAATGTTGAGAGTTTGGGAGATTATGAGTATGCTGTATCCGCGTATTGCATGCTGATGATCTAGTTCCCACGAGGCCAAGGTTAGTGCCTATCGTGGAAGCAGGCAGAATCGTGATTAACTCACACAAGGTTTTTTCTCATTTGGATACCCGGCGTTTTTCTAGCGTTTTCATCAGCGTAGTGACTGGTTCCATCAACACCATCAACACCATCAACGTCTTTAGCGAAGGCGTGCGCATTTTCATTCCACTTCTACATAGCAGCGGCGCAAGGCATCGAAATCGAGCACAGCCGTTCACCGCAAGATATCCAAAATGTACATTTCTTACCAAACACCATTTTACTCACCATCTCCTACCATTTTTCCGCGTGAAAGAAAGACATTGCAGCATTACTCGAGTCAGACACCTCGAACTCATCAATGAATGACTGGAACACCTTCAGTCGTTGACTACACCGCACTCCTAAACTCCGCAACAAACATGCTCAATCTATTTGCCTCCCTCCATAGACCCCGATATTCATTTCCGCGACACCATAATGACAGACGATAGACTAGACCTTCATTACTCCAAGACCGCGCCCACAGACCTCGATCCCTGGGCTTCAAATTCGCCGCGCCCCACGACCACCAACGTCATCTCGCTGCGCACAACACACCGCGTCAAGCAAACCACCGAACAAAAGCAGCTCAACACCGAGTGTAGCACAGCCGGCAACGACCCGATCCACGCCCCCGGCGCCACTAACCGCATCAGCGAAGCCCACACAAGCAGCGCGCCCAACGCTCGCGCGCGCCCTATCACCTGGCCCCTCGAAAGCGGTGCCACTACACTGATATCCGCGCCGCTAGCCATACCCACATCCACCTTGCACATCACAGGCTACGGCCCTCCACTCTCCAAACTGCACCAGCAGATCTGCGCCTCGGCCGTAGTCCTGCGCTGCATCGTATGGCACGTGCGCGCCGTGGTGGGCTGCGACAACATGCTGCATGTATGGTGGCCCGCGCTGCGCAAGGGGGTGTGGGCTGCAAGACAAATGAATAGGGAGCAGGTGGGGAAGCTGGAGGCGCGATTGGAGGCGGATAGGAGGGCGGAGGAGGAGTGGGGGAGGGAGGAGAAGAAGCGGAGGGTGAGGGAGGAGGGGGAAAGGGTGCTGGAAGAGGCGGAGGAGCGGGAGCGAGATTTGGAGCGGCTGGGCTGCTTAGTGCACGAGTGGAAGGAGGGGGGAATTGGAGTCACGCTTGGTGAGAAAGAGAGGGACAGGTTGTTTGAGGCGTGGAGGAGGTGTGTTGTGCGTGATTGATTATTTATTGATAGTGGTTATGGCTGGTTGGGGATCGCGGAGCGGTCTTTATGTATGTTTATGGTTTTTTGGTTTTGATATAGACTGGTGTACAGAAGTCTGTGCGCCGCCTGTGAACGAATGCCCGGAGCTATAGGAAAAGTGATCAACTCGATCACTGTGTAGCGACAGACAGTAACGCCGTGATATTTACGCCTCCTCCCAAATAAAATCTAAAATCGACGCTCCATTTCCTTCACTGTTGTCGCATGTTGTTGTGGCTGTCTGACTGCAGTTTGGCCAGGTGCGGCGTGGCTTGGAAGCTGTTTGGCACATGAATCAGCAAGGATCAAGGACCTCACGATATTTTCCATCGCCATTGTTTCGAGTCCACCAGAATGTTACTGAGCTGTGGTGAGCCGCTTGCCCTGGCAATACTAGACAAGACGCCTGTCAACCAAGCTGTTCCTCAGGAACCTATTAGCCTCGGGTGTCTGGCATAGTACGTAGATCCTTGACAGTAAGTGGAACGTAGTGCCTTGGCGCATGGAGGGCTAGGGGTCTGGCCGAGTTCGGGACAGCTTGTGTTTGCGCAGGAAATGAAATGGAGCAGCCAATACTGGAGAATCGAACGCTTGACGATAGGCCCCTTAGAAAGCACATGTCCAGGAAACCTTATGAGACAGAGAAAGACTGTGAATCATGAAAAAACAACGACCATGTGCCTCCTGAGTAGCACAAGAAGTAAGCGAGCGTTGTACAAATGACAGTATCATAATACAGAAACGAAGTCGCGTAATGATGTGAGCGTCATCAGTCGAAAAATTGTATTGAGTATCGTCGCGTCGAAGAAAACCCTGATGGAAGCGATACGAAAGGCCGAAGCCGGACAGACTGATGCCAGCCATTAAATCAACCCCAGAATTCCAGAGAACGCCATGCCAATGCAACGCTATGCTATACAAAACTCTTCCTCTTACGACTTCATTACAGCTCTATGCGTAGGAAATATTTTGGGGGTTCTTTAATGAATTACATTTTCTTCGGTCTTGGTAATAATGTGACCAATGTTATCGGCGAAGAGCTTCTGAATCGGCAAGGTGATGGCGTTCATCATGTTCTCCCGGAAATCGACCTTGACGAGGTGCTTCTCGAACCAGTAGTGGCGGATGAATTTGCCCTGGCAATTGCTGATCTCAACACCCGGGAAGCCATTTGCCTGCCCACAGTCAAGCTCCTTGACGTTGTCTTCAAAGTCGTAGCGGACGTATTCGCCGAATGCAGATTGCTCATGGAACTTTGGCTGCTTCCACTGCGAGCAGTTGGCATAGCGTACATCATCAGGACACTCGTGCCAGGCCTTCAGCATGGGCATTGTGCTCTCGGTATTCTGGACTACCATGAAACCAGTGTTGGTATAAGTGCGGTTAAAGCGGTCCGAGTTGAACTGGGGCTCTTTAGGATCCCATGGGTCCTTTGCCATGGTTATAGCGTGTTGTGGTTGGATGTCCCAGTAGTTCAGCATCCACTCAATAGGGACATGGAGGAAACGGAAGGCGGCATCGGCATCGAGGAAGACGATAAATTTGTAGTTCTTGATATGGTTTGCGAGAGCGGAAGGCTTGATCCAGGTAGCATGTCGGTCTTCGAAATTCGTAGCGTGGATGAACTTGTAATCGTAACCGTGAATGAGCGCATAGGTGTAGTGGTTGAAAACACCACCAGACACATGGTTGATGTTGCGCCAGTCATATTCGCCCTTGTTGAAGTCTTCAGTGGATTGCAGGGGACGTGTCTCCAGGTCGAGGATGAGGACCTCGCTGCCAAGCTGCTTTTTGTATCGCGGGTTCGGCGGCAGCACGATGTGGCTACCATTGGGTTCGCGGATGAAGGGCTCGGTCGGCGCCGCCTTCAGTGGTGCATATAGCAGGCGGATGATCTCGTTGATGGACACGGGTGCCTTTTCGTCGTGGATGGGCCTGTGATGCGCGGTCAGCAACGGGTCATCATGGCGTGCCGCCAAGCGGGCGGCCAGTGCAGCCAGGAGCACTGCACCCCATCTGCTAGGAGGTGGCGTTGACGTACGTCTCAACACGGTTCGAGGCTGCGTGCGAGAAGGGTATTCTCGAGGGACTCTGCCAAGCCATGAAGCCGAAAATGAAGACCAGAACCGCACCGGCGCTCACGGCGAGCGCAAACAGCGGGCTGCGCCCTCCAGCAGCCGAGGGTAGCATCATCATGACGAAGAATCCAGAATTGTGTGTAGGCTGAAGGAGCGACAGGAGAGAGGGCGGTAGAGCGTGCTGGCGATTAGGGGGACGGCGCCTCAGGATCGATCGGGGGCCACAGCACTTTTAAAGGGCTCCGCAAGTCAGGGCTATCAGCCGTCAGCCCAGCCAAGCGTGCAGGAGACAGCATCCTGGCAACATGGCGACGCCGGGCGAGATTACGCTTAGCGGCTGTTGTGCCCATTGCGGCGCAGAGCAGCCGTTTCCAAGCTCGATCAAGCACTGCTAGTGGCTTCACGGCCGGCTTGTGGCAAATCACGGCAAAGCAGCCAAGCCTAGCGTTGTGAAAGAATGGCGCAGGCCAGTATCACGGGTTGCCTGCCGAGTGTCACCAAACGGCTACCACGGCATGCTGGGGCGGGGTGAGGATGGGGATGCAGTACCTGCTACCACCGTTGCACGCGCTGCCGTCTGCAGGAAGCCTTGTTTGATTTGTTGGGGTGATGTGTGCGATGCTGGCACGGGTGCTCGCCGAAATCGTTGGGGGCAGAGTGGCCAATGAAGATCGCGCCTTTCAAATAGGTATAGCGCAAGAAGAATCCGAAGATCTGCATTCGTGTCCGCGGGGAAACCACCTCCTGACTTCATTTCCAGGCCTTCCACGATCCTTCTTCCTTTGCTTCTGCGCCCAGGACAATATTAGAAAGCGGCGACGCGTAGCTGTCATGACACGCAACCACTATCCATCGTCGATGCTGGGAAGAACCTGCTGCCGAGATCCTTAGGAACTGCACATTGGCCAACACATGTTGCCAACCTCGTGTGCCGGCTTACTTCACCATCCTCCTCTCTCATCATTGTCTCATTCTCATGCACCTTGACGCAGCGGGTAATGCCAGACACGCGTCGTACACCCGCCCCATGGCAGGTAATTCGGCTGCCTAACTGCCCAGGCCCTACGTGCCGAAGACAACGTACGATTGACAATACCATAGAATGGGCTTCAGAACCTGCGTAGGATTTTCCTCTAGTCGGACCAGAATAAACAATATATTCTGCCCGTTCCATTGCAGCGATCCTACTACTCGCATTCCGAACATAATCAACACGCGTACCATGATTTATATAGCAACAACTCTGGCTCATCATTCATCTGTTCTAGAAAATGTGGAGCAACGTTATCTCCAGCTTTTAAGCCGTTGTTGGATCGAATCAAGAGTGGCCAAGGGTAGGTAATTCGAGCGTCAAGACTTTAGGTGTCTCGAGACTCGTACCCTTTTCGGCTAATCCGACTCCTCCAAAGTATATCGACAACATAGCCACAGGACACGCAAAGCTTTTACATTATCCCTTCATCACAGCTGAAATTTCTTCTCATATGCAACACCGGACTCATATGCTCCCCAATTCCTCCTTGAGAAGGTCAATGATTGAGTGTTATCAAGACCGCTAGGGCAGAAAACGATACAGGTTAGCAGATGCAATGAGACACCAACGGGTATGCCCTTTCTTTCTTTATCAAAAGTCATCAAATAATCAACATTCGATGTTGTCTCGTAGTGTATCAGCTATGGAGCGTTCTACTTTAGTGTATACCACAATGCTATATTTTCGCGCATCTCTTCTTACAACCTTCGCTTCTTGCACCTTATTTCTTGACGTAGCATATCTCTCAATACTACTCTCGCCATCGGTTATCTCCGCTCCTACAATATTAACTACCATTTGTCTTCGAGTTCATCAATCGCACCAACTACCTCTCCCTCACTGGGCTGTTCTTTTGAATCATTCTGCCAGCAGTCCTCTTCCTACAGGCCTCCGTATCTCCGAGAGTTCAATGTCCCTTACAGTAACGTTGCTCTCGAAAGTCCAGACACGGGACTGTTGACGATGAAACGCCACGAACGACGTCTCGACGATATTGGTATAGGTCGGAAGAATGGCTACGAGTATGCGTTAGAGTACCATATTCTAAGCACTTGATAACGCACTAACCTGCATCATTCCTACCGCGGCGTCGCGCGTATAGGGTGCATAGTAGCCGTGCCGTTGGCGGACATGCTACGAGTAGTGCAACTAGAGCGATGATGCTTTGCGTGTCGATGGCCATTACAAGTAGATTGCTTTTACGCACTCAAGTTGAATCACAGAAGCCAGAGAAGATGGTTTATTACTACTTCGTAGTAGCAGTCCACAGGACATGAGAAGGAGAGCAGGTGCGGGGCTATTGATTACATTGTGGAAATGATGGCACCTCACATCCCCCAAATTTCCATTATGTGAAGCAAGGGAGCTAAGTTCCGGTTGGAGCTAAGTTTCCGGTCATAGCCAATAACACATTCAGGCCTTATTTGCAGAGGCTGAGCTGTCCACATATTCCACACCGGTAGACGCATGATTGTGGCTCTGTCCAATGGATTAGCCAGCTCAGCTGCAGCCTGACAACTCTGGAGGCCAGTGTGGTACACCCGCGAAGACTTTGGCCGCAGCCAACCAAGATGCTTTGCCGGCGAAGATTCTAGCAATAGCCAATCATAATACACCCATCCTGCGCGCCCAATATCCGCCGCCGAAGCACGCAGCCTCCACACTCAATCCTATAATTACCATATCTCCTCGTTGCAGTTCTCATCTTGCTTTTCGCACAACATTTTACTTGCCATAATACGCATTTTGTTCCGAGTTCAATTCCAGACCACTTTGACTGCACAAGGCTGTGGCACGCAGCCTCGCTTTCGTCTAGTTTTATACCATCCACACTTCTTTCCTCTATAAATTATACCTTCTACACACCCCTACTTTCCTACCTCTACACTCCCATACCTTATCTATTACTATACCATCCACCACTCATATCCTGTTGGCACAATCAGGGTATCATCATGACGAAACGCCCAGCACAGGATGATGAATGGGAGCTGCACAAAGATGACATCCTTGACCTCTACCTCAACCAAAAAAAATCATTGGGAGAAGTCATGAACGTTATGACCGAGCGAGGCTTCAGGCGAGCGTGAGTAGATGCGTTCCTCACTATTGAGAGGGCTCTGCTAACCCTGACAGCAAACCGCAATATGAACGCGCTTTCAAGGTATGGAACGTCTCGAAGAACATCAGCAAAGATGAGTGGCGGTTCATCGTTTCTCGGCTTCAGGATCGAGAAGGCCAAAGAAAGTCGACGAACGTCAAAGTTCGTGGCAGCCTTGTCCCACAGTCAAAGATACAGAAGCAACGGAAGCTATATGAAGCATCGACCTTTCATCGCTTAGCATTACGTAAGTATGGCTCAAAGTTGTGTACTGCCTGAATGGGGAAGATGCTAACACCCGCTTAGAACTCTGCAAAGCTGAGTGGCCACGGACCCCATTTGGCGTCGAAATGTACACGCCTGTTGCCTCACCCGGTTCTTACTCGGAAACCCAAATAGTGGAACTTCTACCACATCTCGAGAACAAACAATCTCTCTGGGCCCATCACACACCTTGGAAACAGTTCCAGGATCTGGTATCTACACTGACATTTTCGAAGTTGGTACTAACGCCGCAACAACTCCCTACTGAGTATCGCCCCTCAGACGCTCAATCCCGCCTGAGAAATCTTTTAGATCCATCGATCGACCTAGATTCTTGAAAGTATAATTCATCGCATCTGGACGCCATTGGTCTTGCCACAAAAGCATTTGCCCGCAAACGTGAGGCATATCTACCTCCCATCCATAGCGATAATCACTACTTAAGTTCTGACCATGCAGTTAGGCACCCGAATATCGCAACAGAGGCACAACTCATAAATTTCCTAGTTGGTGCACTATCTAACAACTTCGAAATAGAGAAGATGGCTGAAGTTGTCATCGAATTGACTGAGAACCGAGCATACAGCTCTCTTTTAAAAGACCTCCTAAGACGAAAACTAGATACCGTGAATGCCTTTGCAGAGAAGCTTCTCATTCCTGCAATCGAACGTAGGAGGCTGGACCTGGTCAGAATACTCATCGAATGCGGGGTGGACGTCAACATCAGAGACGCTCTTTTCTGTAGTACTCTCGAATGTGCTGACAGGTATCGTGCTAGCGAAATTGTCACATACTTGCTTGAGCACAACGCTACCAATTGGACAGCAGAATTGCCGATCTACGGTCCCCACCACAAACCAAATATAGTCACAGTAGTAGACTTGGCTGCCTATTCTGGTAACTACAGCCTTGTTAACCAACTGATAAAGCACGCAATCGCTCGCCCTAATCTGTGTCAAAAAATAGCATTACGTACCGTGTGTGGTGTCCTCGTTTCAGGCCGATTTAATATTCTCAAATTATTGATTGACAGTCAGCCTGGATTCCTTGAGGCCACGAAGATTTCCGGCCGATTTGGTATTCTCAAATTATTGATTGAAAGTCGACCCGAATTACTTGAAGCCGCAAAAGCGACTCCCTGGGTTTTATACGAAACGGTGGCAGCTTGCCGTAACGAGAACGGTGCATTTCTTATGACCGACTTCTTGAAGGGGAAAGGTGTCAGTATGCTCACTACGGACGCCTGTGGACGCGGCAGCGTGTTGGTTACAGCATCACTATCTAAGAACATCAGATTGATTCGGGCACTTCTGGATGAAGGAGCTCCAGTTGATAGTGTTGTCTCAGCAGATTTCGAATCCATCTATGGACAGTATTGTTCTCACCTCTGGTTATATGAAGAAATCAAATATATCCACGGAATAACTGCTTTACATTTTGCAGTTCTAAAGGATAATAATACCCTCGTAAAACTTCTGCTGAAACGTGGAGCCAATCCGAATCTGGTGTCTAGTATGACCATTTATCCTATTCAAGTCGCAGCCAAGAGAGGTTGTTTAGAAACACTCAAACTACTCATTGAAGCTGGATCCGATATCAATAGCACAAACCACGTTGCAGGTTGTGAAGGCGGCCAACCTGCAATTGAACTGGCCCTAAAACATAATCGCCTTGATTTTATAGAAATCCTAATCGAAGCGGGCGCCACTCTATCCGAAAAGACTATAGCAGAAATCCGACAAAGGTTCATATACACGATCGCCAGCAAAGGAAGTCGAAAATTGATATTGCGAATTACTCAAAACTGGTCGGCTAATGAAAAGCTCGATATTCCTTGTTTTGAATCTATAATTAGTCGGTTTGGCATGAATTTCGCCAAAAGCCTCATTGGAATGGACGTCATTCACCCACACACATGCGCCAGACTTTCCGCTATGTGTAGAGCCATCGAAATGCATGGAACTTCCTCGATCGGAAATGTACTCACGGATGCAAACATGGAATCCGCTGGATTTGGAATCCAGAATGGTATAACAGCTCTCATTGTCGCAGTAGAAGACGACTCGATCAATAGGATCGACGTGTTTCTACGTAAAGGCTTCAGTACTTTCGATGCTTGGTCATCTTTGAAACAGGAAACGACTCCGAAATACTTGGAGACACAATCCAATCTTAGGGAGGGTGAAAGTGCCTTCGGTCGCTCCATCTCAAAATTCCGGAATTATAATATGAATTTTAAAGCGACATCTATAATTACAAAGATGCTATTAACACGGCCATCTCAACATTCCTCTCGCCATCAACAACTGTGTCAAGCATTTCTAGAGGCATTCTGTAACTATAACGATGTCACAGGCGCGCAATACTCCCGGCTACAACGAATGCTTTCTGTTTACGGTATTACTTATGAGGCGGCTATCGGCACCCTACCAACAGTCTATATAGAACAAGCCCTATACGCTGCACTCATTGGCAGTGTCAAGTTTCGCAAGTATGGCCATTTCAAACGTATCCTTGGCAAGGCACGCTCCATCAACGGAGCCATCAATCCTTCACTTCCGTATGAAGAACATACGCCGCTTCAGTATCTAGTTTCTCAAGGCAATCTTCCGCTAGTTCGGGAAGTCTTGAGCCCGGGCGCTGATGCAAACGCGAAGCCTCAGACAGCGCGCGGCGCAACAGCACTTCAATTTGCCGCAAGCAATGGCAATTTTGACATACTCAGCCTACTTCTTGCCGCAGGAGCAAATATCAACGCTTCACCAGGAACGGTAGATGGGCGTACAGCAATTGAAGGTGCAGCCGAGTGGGGTCGATTGGACATGACTAAATATCTCCTCGAAATGGGCGCGGACATCCGAAATCCTAGAAATTATCGGCGCACAATATACAGGGCATGTGACAAAGGGCATCGGGCACTAGCACGCATGATACCAAGATGGATAGCGGAAAAATATCCATCCAAGGGATGCGAAACGATTGAAGAAATCGTCGATAGTATGAGCGTTGAAGAGCTATGCTTTGTGGATGAGGCTGCAACTCATCGCCACTCGGACTGGTATGAACACTTCAAAACACGCTACTGGAGACAATTGAAAATTATAAGAAGGGCCTAAGGAATTCCTAGTTTAACCTATCGCTTCGAGTTGACACAAAGATAAACTTACAAATCAATGTGGATGTTGATGGTCGAGTTGGTGGTCTCTTGAAGAATTAGGCAAATTGGTCGCTATGTATTCACGCGCGGTGCATGCAACAGAATATTCAATATCAAATTAATGAAATGACCCTCTTGAATGACTCTCGGCTTACCTATAAACGGCTAAAAAAAAACAGATGCTGGGTGGTCAAGGTATCGTTTGGCTGCGTGTATAACGTAGCCTTAGTCCCGGTTGTTCGGCTGACGGTAACTAAATTCGACGATTTCCATAACAAGAGTTCAGAATGCACTGTGAATTTCCACATTGAATCGATGTTGGCTGGAGATTAGATAGCTGGTTACTAATATTAAACACAACGATATGTCAAGCCGAAACAGTATCCGACCTTTTGACCTTCTTCGTACCGTCGCCAACAACAACTCTTTTTCCTGCTAGCACTCTAGTCCTTGACCTGCTATTCGGATCAAAATAAGGCACTTCTCCGATACCAACAGCGCGATTACCAGTCCTTTCCCCAAGATCCTCATAATCATATGTCGCACTGTGGAAGGCGCTACGATTATCCCAAATCGCTGCATAGTTAAGTATCTTGCCTAAATTATATAGACAAAATCACGTACCTAAATCGTTCTTATTCCTCCACTTCAGCCTCACTTGAAGGTCGTGATTTTCGGTAATCACGCTCCGGAACTTCTTCAGCAACTCGCTGCTCTCCTCATCATTCAGCTCATTGATGTACTTTGGGAATGGGCCCAGCGCGAATATGCTCTTCCAGCCAGTGACAGGATTGGTTCGCACAACCGGATGTACAGCCTTCAACTCCTTACCAACATTCTTCGGACTACCTCGCTCTTTCTCATACAGCTTCACCTTCTCTGGATTCGCTTCTGCTGCACGATGGAATCCATCGCCGATAAATGTCGCAGTTAGCCCTTCGAAGAACTTTTGATATGCTTTCGAGAATCGATCGTAGATCTCATACCCAGATGCCCATAGGGTATCGCCACCGGTTTCAGGGAGCTCGGTCAGCCGCAATGAGGTGTAGTCTGCAGGCACCGGCTCAAATTGAATATCAGAATGCCACTGCGCCGCATCATACCGCCGGTTACCTGTAGGGCGACTTTCCTGCTCATGTTTAAAAATAGTTTTACGTGCAAGGGAGCTGATGGTGCTTATCTCCGCATCATTCACACCGAACTCAGAAGTGTTATTGAGTACGGGATGGATGTGCAGAGTCGAATCAGTAGGCTTGTTGGTGAGTTGCCCCAATCGGTGCACGAGTTGCTTTTGAAGCTGATCAGTGAGGTTATCTTGCGCGCGGAAGAAAACGACGCCTCTCTCCGAGACTATCGAGCATGGTTAGGCAATGGTTCGCGTCGTAAGGAGAGTTGTGAGTTACTAGTAATTGCTAGATCGCGAAGCAGATCATCCACATCTGATGCGTTGAAAAGATCGTCGATGATGTTCAGTTCTGGATATTCCCGTCCTATAACCGGAGTCACATCTTCAAACTTGAACTTTTTATCAAGAGCTCCAGATTTGCTCAAAGGAACTGGATACACCTGGGCATCTTGTACAGTCATTATAGAATGTTTATTTCGGTGTATTGATGACAATGAGAGTTGGAAAGAAGCTAAAAATATCAGCTGAGAGTCGTACAAAGCCAATTTATACCATGGTTGTTTCCGCTATAGGATCGTTGATGGTGACGTTGGGAGGTGAGGAAGATGACGCCAATTGCGGATCCGAGCACGCGACGGCCATGTTACACACCTAATCGACTAAGACCCCAGTCCTATACGAACTATTACAAGGCATTATTCGCGCTTGAGCTTTATAGTCAAGATTACGCTTATCGTAGTGATTTTCTTAACCCAGCAGATGACCAACAGATTTCTTCACTCGTCAATTTTGTATTTACCCCCACTGTGATTACCAATTATCTTGCAGTGTTGGGTAGCGTATATCAGCGCATTCAAATATTCTTTCAAGTCATAGTCTTAGTATGGTTTACTTTCATAAAAATTCTTTCTACTAAGTTTTGCTCGTTTCAATTTCCTCTCCTTTCACAACGAACAATTAAGCACGGGCTTGTTTCCGGGAAACAAAACAATGAAAAAAAAAAATACTCTTAAGGCCAAAAGAAACCTGGGGTCAGGGGGGGTTCTATTTGCCAAGGGCCGTAGCCCTGCTGTCTTAACTAGAACCACTATAAGAGGGGTTTGGGCATTTGGGCTTACGGCCAATAGGGTAAGCGTGGGATTAAAGTGGTCACCATCTTACATTATTGTCATGAATCAAACAATATATATACGAATTAAATTAGTCTTAGTATAGCTGTATGCGATGTCGAATTAATAACGTGTCTATTGTTTTTTTTTGTTACTCTAGTGAATTAGGATACACATGTGAAGCAGGAGCGTTAGGTAAGCTTTGCGACTCTGTGGGGCGGCCCGGGAGAGGACCGACACCAACTTGCTATGTGGCTCTCAATTCAATATATTCAACATATCTCATCGATTGCGGGTCGGCACCTGCTCCCTACTCTACGTGCATCTCGGTGTTCCACATTACGTGCAAGGATTCATCGAATGAAACCCTTCTATTCGCAGAGTTATAATTATTTGGTGGTGTGGCTTGACGTCCAGAATGATCTTCGCTTTTATCTATCATCTACTTGGTTTTGAGCTAATTAGTATATCTTTTCCTGCACTTTAGCACATGAATACAAGCGCAACTAGGGCACGCTAATTGGGACGATATGCATACAAAGTATGCACATTTTCATGAGAAGAAAAGAAAGAATTTTTTTTTACGGAAGACATAGAGGATGTAAGCAGATGGGCTTCAACTTCCCGGGGGTGTGTAATGAACAATCCATCCGGGCGCCGTGATAGCGGCAATTCTCTATGCATTAAAACACTTACGTACCACAAGTCCATGTTGATATCGAGCTCAGACTTACAACTCCTCATTCTTGCTCACGAGAGTATCGATACCCTCCAAGATCCTCCATCTACAAGCCCTGAACCTCACGAAATCTAAGCATATCCAGCAAAGTCAACACAAATACCACTAACATTAAGTATTTTCAACAGCCATCCCTACACCCCCAAACTCCATCTACCCATAATATAAATACCCTAGCTCCTCCGTCCAATCCCCCCTCAACTCGGGATCAATCACCCGTATCCAAAACTCATTCGTCAGATCCTCCACCCTCAGCCAAACCTCATACACCCCATCCACACAAACCCACACCTCATGCCCCGCCGCAATAAGCCGACTCGCCGGATCCGCAAGATGCGCCAGCACACGCAAAAACATTTTCTTCTCCGCATGCCCCCGCTCCCAAATCGTGCCGGCGGGCCCACACCGAATATGAAACTTCAGCGCAACAGGGCGCCCCAGCGCAAACAGCGCAGCCGTAATCCGCATGTACGCCTTACAATACACGGCGCGCCCGGGATCGCGGAACATGTGCGCGTGCGGCGTAAGGTCGATTTCGAGGCGCTGCACTAGGGCGGCAACAGGTAGATCCAGGCGCCAGATGTCCTTGTGCAGGAAGGCGGGCACGTGGTGGATGTTGGCGATGTGGAAGGTTGAGTCGGCGTACCAGGTAGAGAGGAGCTCACGCATGGTGGGGAGGGGGATGTAGGCGGGGTTGAGGAGGAAGGGGTGTGGGAGGTGGCGGTTTTTGGGTTGAGTGGCGCCGTAGGGGGTTGGATCGATGTCTGCTGCGGTGATTGGGGTTTTGGGGGGGAGCGGGAGGAGGTGGCGGTAGATCTTGTTGCGGAGCTGGGAGGGTAGGTGTTGTTGCATGTTGGAGATGATGGTGCGGCATTGTTGTGCTGCGCGCTTGTCCATGTCTGACGGCTCGGGGAATGTGAACTTCTTTGGTAGTTTGTTCATTGTGTTGGTTTTGGCAGTTCCTCTTTCGTAGCTCTTGTTGTCATTTTCGGATGTTTATATCTCTCGCGTTGCCTACAGGCCGGTCAGAACCATCTTCAATCATCTTGATGGTTAGGTTGCACTACAGAGTTAGCTGTTCTAGGAGCGGGCGAAGCGTCAGTAAGTCTGTTGACACTGGGATCGAAGTTAGGATTTCAGACGAGAATCTACTATATCATGAGATGCTGAAGATGAAAAAGGGAACGTAAGAATTGAATACCCTGTTACTTGACCGTTTGTTTGGCGGCTTGGCGGTGCCGCCTGAGGTCAGACAGTGAATGTCGCTCTGCAGCTAAACGACTCTAATTTGATGCTAGCAAAAATCCTCGTTGTGGGTGGCCACCTTAACAAATTTCCAACATAACAAATGAGCAACAAGACAAAACAAGCCAAGTCCATAATCATACATTTTTCTACATATCCAAGTCATAAATCATGTAATCCCAATGCTCACTGCTAATTTACAAGAAATGCAAATCCCGCGACCATGCGCAACCCATACGATACGAAAATGCACATCCAAACCACCCAAAGCAAAAGAAAATCTCCAACCTAACCCACCCGAAAAAAAAGCCCAAAAAAAAGGTCGAAAAAAACTACCCCAGACTAACCACCCTCAAAGGGACAACATGACTATCCTCTTCGCCACAAACCACGCCCAATAAAGCGGGGCAAAATCCTCACTCGGCACACCCAACAAATTGCCTGCGATACAGCCCAGCACAAGATCACTATAAAGCGCGCTAAAAAAGCCAAAGACAGCGGTAAAGGCCAGGACACCACCACCCAGCGTAGACCAAAAAGCAGCCATGCAAACGCGGCGGCCCCCCTCGGGGAGATCCAGGTGGTGCTTGAACCAGTAGATGGCGACCAAGAGGGGGATGATAGACATGGCAGCTGCGAAGCCGTAGGTGAGGGAGCGGATGGTAGGGTCTGTACGAAAGGTGGTGTAGAGGAGGGAGCAGAGGCCTGTCATGCCGACGATGGTGCCGGTGAGGTAGAGGGTGAGCCACCAGAGGGGCGTGAGATCGCGGTGGCGGATGGCTGGGTGGGGATTGTGGGGAAAGAAGGCGGGGGCGTTGGGAGGATTGTACATGGGGTTGTGGTAGGCGCTGTGATGGAGGCCTTGGTATTGGTTGAAGGGATGGTGTTGGACGGGTCCGGCAGGGTTGGGGTTGTGGACGGCGCGACGGATGATGATGCAGCGGTGGAGTGTGATGCAGGCTAGGGAGACGGAGGTGACAAGCTTCCAGATGCAAATTAGGAGGAAGTGCCAGCTGAGACGGCAGCGGTTCATTGTGATGGCTGCGATGGGTATGCATGAGCATAAGGACACGATGGCGAGGAGCATGTCGAATCGGTATGTCTTCATGGGGTGCCATGGCCAGAGTGGGATCTTTCCAACGGCCATCCAGGCAATGGCCCAGTATGTAAGAAGATGGGAGATTATGCCGATAGCTCCATATGGAAGAGCATAGCACTTTATCTCTTGTACTGGGTCGCTAGTCACCTTCGGTGACGGAAGGGGGCTGGAGAACGATTGGACGGGCAAGGCAAACGTGACGCGGGCGTTCAAGGCCAGCACTGTAATGCTGCATGTAATGAACGCACATGTCATGTAAGAAGACATGGCAAATGAGTGACCGCTTCAGTTATATCTAGCCAAGTTAGCTTCAATATACAAGCAACCAACGGAAGGAACCAGACGTACGGACTCGTATGAGACGAGGATAAATTATAGGGGCCAATGAATCAAACAGTTTGACAGACGAGTAGGGGCCCCAGGCAAGGCTTAGTCTTGAAGGTGTGTAAGATCGACGAATAAAGTTAAGGAGATGCAGACCGTAGCTGTGTCCATTTTGTGCAGGGGAGGCATTCGGTTTTATAATGAAAAACTACAGGTACATGAGGGAAGAGATTTAGGGTGGTCCTCCTGTGCAAACGTTTTGGATCTCATTACCAAGAACAAAATTTGTCGGGAGTGCGTCAATTCCCCGTAGCCGTGTGTGGCTGAAATCTGGGTCATCCACTTGCGCCAACTGGGCTGCATCGGCCAGTCTGCCTGGCTCTACCTTGAAGGTTGCCTGATGGAGGACCAACCTCATTATGGGACTAGCATACCGAGAACCATTCTGATCAGGGAGGTTCTGCTTTTTGTGAAGTCAAAGATTACGAGCATGCACACTATATCGAGTTTACCCTAAGCCCCCAAACAGATGGGTGGTGCTAACATTGTGGGTTAAAGGGGTCTAGTGAGGCGGTGAATTAGTAGACGTAGACAAGCAAAAACTATATGGAATGCACCGGAGCCGGATTCTGTAATTTTTCTGAATGGTCTGGCGATAGTAAAGTTTCGCTTGTGGGTGGCTGTGCAGCTGGACACGCTGGTGGTCTCAAACGAGGGGGGGCGAATGCGGGAGCCGAAGTTGTGGCCTCAGCCTTCAATCGCCTGCGCCACAGCTTGTGTGAAAAGGGCGCAAAGAATGATAGCATTGGAAATCCTGTAGTGGGTGCCATGTCATGCCTTTCTGCCTACAGGTGCTCTGTGTCGTAGCCTGGGAAGAGTAGGGTTGCGTCATAGAGTGCGATTTCGCAGGAGCTGATATCGACTGTTCGGCTAGGTCAAGGCGCAGAAAAGTCGAGTGGCATGGGTAGCTAGCATAGCTTCTTTTGTCAACTTGGTAATCAGACTTGACACCAATGGGATCGGGAGATCAGCAAAAGAACTTGTGTGTCTGTCGGGCCACGCCCTGCGAGGGGTCCGTGCGTGGACGTTCCGAGAACCGGAATGGATGGTGGCAGAGTATTTCCTTATCCATCCAGTCACGATGAGTCAAAGACTTATTACAAGGCATTAAAGGCGAAGAAGTAGCCCAGGAGATAGGATCAAACTATCAAACTATCAAACTACCAAACTATCCCCATGACAATGGACAAGAAGACGTGGCAATGGCAGCACGCGGTCGGCTCGCAAGCCTTTCTCGTCTCTACCTCCAAAGAGCTTTTGCCCCTCGCCTTTGTGCAGGAATCCTACGCGACTGAGGCCATGTACTGGGCACAGCCACTGTCAGAAGAAGCCACGCGCGCAGTGCTGGACAACAGCTGCACGCTCGGTGTCTACAGTGTCAAGAACGGCGACGAAAAGACAGCCATCGGAATGGCACGCATGGTGACCGACTACACGACATTCGCTTACCTAACCGACGTGTACGTCCAAGACGCCTACCGGGGCCTGGGACTGGGCAAATGGATGATTCGCTGCTGTCGCGAGATTGCCTTGGAAATGCCACACCTGCGCTTCCTGGCGCTGCTGACCAACTCGGAGCAAGCACGAAAGCTGTATCGAAAAGAACTCGGCATGTCGGTGCTGGACGGCCGGGAACAGCCTCTAACATGCATGGGCGCTCGGCAAGCCAGACTAGCCGAAGCAGCAGACGAAGGCCAGCCAGCAGGGGCATAGCTGCAGGTAAGACGGTCAGTGCTGGTAGACGACTCTTCGCTGCGATCTCAGGGTTCGGTGCAGGCCAACGTGTGGTGATCATTGGGTACCCGCAGGAGCCGTCTATGACAAGGAGTATGGCCATTTGGGGCCTAGCCGCTGCCTGTTTGGGCGTGGAGGGGTGTAGCGTCGATGAGGCCATGATGCTTTATCCACCAACATGACATGTGCAAGGGTCAACGTCGCCGCCGGCCTTGCAAACCACCACACCACAACAAAATGGGCCCCAGCAGCGACATGCCGACGAGCTGGCAGGTATTAATCACGTCCCATCCGTCCTGCTTGCCGCTGGTCTCCTCTACCCCGTCCTCTTGTCCCCGCCCACCACCTCGCCGGCCCTAGCCCGCTCTGCAGTTAGAAATTAGAAATCATCCTCCGATGCTTTCCGACCGCGACTAGGCTAAGAATTGTACAAGCTCGTTATCTCGTTATCTATTTGTCGCTCTCGTCTTTTTTAGTGTTCGAGTGTTCAAGTGTTCGAGTGTTCAGTGTTCAAGTATCAAACATCATGGCTGCCGCTCTCAACAAGCCAACCTGCCACAAGCGCAAGCGTGTAGAAGTGGGCTCGCAGCCACCTACCCCTCCTCTGGCCGCCACAGACCCAGAGGGCACGCGCCTTCTTTCGCGCGCCGTCAATGTTCTCTCCACCGCCGCCACGGCCCTCTCCCAGGTCACCACCCTGTACCAGTCCGACCACGTCGCGCAGGAAGGCTTCCTCCAGGCCCTCGACACCATCAGGCGCAGCAATGAAGCAGGTGGAAAGCTCATTGTATGCGGCGTCGGCAAGAGCGGCCTTGTTGGCAGGAAACTGGTCGCGACAATGAAGAGTTTGGGTATCGCCTGTAACTTCATGCACGCGGCCGAGGCACTACATGGCGACTTGGGAGATATTCGGAAGGTGACCTTGATCCATCCCTAAAGTTGTGACATGACATGCTGACACTTACCAGCATGACGCAATCCTCTTCATATCCTACTCTGGCAAGACTTCCGAGCTCCTCGCTCTCCTCCCCCACATTCCAACCCATACGCCCATCCTCGCCATCACCTCGCAAACGCGACCTTCTGATTGCCCTTTGCTCCAAACTCACCCAAACACCACCCTCCTTCCTGCGCCCATACACGAGCTCGAGGAGGTGAGCTTTGGCGTCTGCGCTCCAACCACAAGCACCACGGTAACCATCGCCGTGGGAGACATGCTTGCCCTCACAGTGGCTGAAGAGTTACATGAGCGACAAGTGGGAGGTGTCAAAGAAGTTTTCAGGAAAAATCATCCTGGTGGGACAATTGGCGCAAAAGTCAGGAAAATCGAACCAACCGATGTGGTGCATTGCGACGGACTGGCTACACCACCTGGCTTATGACGACTATCTTGACTTTGATAAAGTACCGAGCCTAGAATATATTTGGTTGACCAAGGGCTGGTTGCCATATCTACGATCAAAAGATCGATAACACGCAGAAGCGCCTGACCATGATACTGACGTCATAAGGAATCTACGGCCTAATGTTGATGATAAGAGCCAGAAAGGAAGTGACGATAACGGCGCGCAACCGTTCGCCCAAGCTAGTACAGGAATGTCTACATAAGCAATGGGAAATTCTTACGGGCCGTCATTGGATCAGTTTGATAGAATCTCCTATATCTTTGGATTTTCTACAAGACCCACCTCTCCCATCAAGTAATAGGCATAAAAAAATTAAACCGCCCAAACGGATCATACTCTTTCTTCAGCCTTCTCAGCTTCTCCAACCTCCAGCTCTCATGTCCATAGACGGCTTCTAAACTCTCGTCGCCCCTTGCATAGTTAACATAAGCCACCAGTTTCCCTCCGTTGCCCTCTACCAATGCGCCTCTTATCTTATCTCCAATCCTCGATGCCCCTTCGTCCAAACTCTTATCCTTGGCGTACGTCAATACCGGCGAAACTAGCAATCTCCCTCCACGATCTGGATACGCGCTGTCTTCTGCCGGGATCTGACCAACACGATTCACAGGGAAGCCCTCAAGCATCAAAGCGGACCCGCGATACGCGGCCGGCATGGCAGCAAAGATAGACACGACTTCCCGCAAAGCCGGTAGCGAGTAGCGATGCAACGAGACAGGAACCAGCGAGCGAGAAAGCCCTTTCGCGCACGATGCCCCATCGGGGTCAGCCTGGAGATGTGCATTGACGCCGGCCAAATCCGTAACCTTGTGCTCGACCGTAATAGGCGACAAAGCATTCAGAACGTCAAGATACTTTGATGGGACGGCCGCCGCTTGATAAAACACCCACATGACCACCAGCGGCTAGATTCCAGTCAGCACGAAGCACACCAACCCAGCATTTCCCATCCAAGTCCAGAAATCAAACTCACATTAACAGGATCCGCCTCTGCATTGTGCACAAACAACCCATAATGCACCATCCCCTCCGGCTGCACCTCCTCATCCATCCACCCATTCGCCACCCCAAACACACCCTCCATCTTATCATGCGTGAACACAAAACTACTCGCAGCCCACTCATCCTGCGCCTTCTCCCTCTCATATATCCTAATCGTCGCCTCAACCACAATCCCGAAATTCACCCCAGCGCCCCGGAGCCCCCAAAACAGATCCGGATGCTCCTCGCGGGAGACGCTAATCGCACTCCCGTTCGCAAGCACCACTCGCGCAGATAACAACTGGTCGCTCGCAAGCCCATACCGCCCCTGCAACCACCCGTGCCCACCCCCAAGCAAAGGCGCCATGTACCCCACGCACGAACACCCCGTCGTCATACCCTGTTTGCCGCGCGACCACAGGAACGTGATTAGATCGCCCGCCTGCACGCCGGCACCGATGCGCACCGCTGTGCCGTTTGATACGAGCTCCATGTGCGCCATGGATCGGAGGAGAATCCCGATCCCGTCTTGCAAGCGGGATATGCTGGATGCGGTCCCGTGGGCACCAGAGATGGCGAGGAATGGGTGGGCATGCGTGGTTGCGTAGTGGATCTGGTAGTAATCTGTGAGCACGGCCGTGAAGAGTTTGCTTGGGGAGGGGGGGCAGGACGGACTGTTTTCTGCACATCGGATTCGGTCTGGGCGTTTACGATGAAGGCGTATGAGGGCGTTTGAGATGCGTCCCAGCGCACGCTCGCGTTGGCAAAGGCTGGGCTGCCCGGGTAGTAGATTTTGGCATGGCGAGAGAGGCCGGTGATGTGTGGGGATGTTGAGTGCGTGAACGAGAAGGTGCCGAGCAGGCTGGCGGACAGCGCGCCGAAGAGCCACGAGAGGAAACTTGCCATGGCATGGAGGGGGTTGGGTGAAGCGGAGGGGTTTGAGAGTTTATATGTAGTTACAGGAGTTTCTGGCGCTGCTGCAAGCCACTGCTGCACTGCTGACTGGAGATTGACGGGGTCCAGCTGTTATCCGGGCGGAGGTGCGATTGGGATGGATACGCTTGAAATACACTAATCGGAAACTGCATGGTGCTGTAGGGAAGACGGTAAGTCCTTGAGCTTTTACTCATCAACAAAGCCCGATGTCTTAGACATACATCTTCACTCCCATACTAGCCGCTTATAACCTTAAAGCTCGGAGGCTGGCCATGGGGAACCATTGCATTGTTCTGGACTGCCAAGGCCATGATGTGCTGGACAGCAGTTTGTGTCACAGGATTGGGGCCAAATCATTTTGGACGTGAGCTGCAGGGTGGGGTTGGGGATATGCTAAGCGTGCAGATGGAGGATCAGACACAGGATGCGATACGGTTGGGCTAGGCTGGATTGGGGTTGGGGTTGGGGTACCCCGCTGCCATGATCCCCACATTTCAGCTCACGTCAGCGATTAAAGGTGGAATTTTTTTACGGAGAACCAGTTGGCAGGATAGAGTCGGAATCGATGGACTGCTTGCTAAACTCGCAAGTATTTTGCAGTCGACTTGGATGACCATCTTACAAACCAGTTATTGTTGCACCGCACCTTCTCACAAGTGTAGGAATTAAATAGCACTCGAGCCAGGACGATAATCAGTTCGACCAACCAACAAGTTTAGGAATCCGAACTGCCACGGCAGGGGTTTGTAAGTATACATCTCTTTGAATAGATCTCCAGTGTAATCAAAAGATCATCCGCCGTGCAAGGCTGTGGTGAAGCTATTTTTAAATATAAACCTAGTTGAAAGTAGTTTACACTTCAGTTCGAGTAGTTGAGGACAGAAAGAAGAGATGGAAGAAACCCTTGATTTAGCTATGAGATGCAGTAAATACGCATAAACTGCTCCTACTAGTGGTCCCTACCTTGGCAATTTGGGTTCCAACGGGGCGACAAGAGGCAGTATTGACCTACCATAGCAGGATTGGTTTTATTGTAGCACCGCTGCGCATATCCTCCAACGCCGTTTCAAAGTCGTCCGCCTACGTATGATGAGCCTATTTTCCTATGTGTACTAGAGAACTACTCACTGCATAAGTCTTCGTCAATTTCTCGATTGGGCTTGTTGTCAATCCATGTTAGCAAAACGCATGAGAGTCAGAGGGGTACAACTTACAACTTTCCTTGACGATACCACTCGATCATCTCCGGTATGAACTACAACGAGGTATTAGTTATTCTATTTGTATTCACATAATTTGTCAACAAATATACCTTCCGTGGGTGCGCGTTGCCCTCGACGGCCCCACGAACAGTCAACCCACGCTATGGTGAATCAGTGGAATATCCTTGTTTGCATCCGAAGGAACATACGCTCAAGATGTTGCCAACGTTAAGTTTCATTTCCCCATTAATTATACCAATGAGAATCAGTTGACCATTCTGGTGTAGCGAGTCAACGCCGGCTTCGATAATCGGGAATACACCAGTTGTGTCAAAATTGGCATTGGTACCCGTTGGTATAATCTTACGGATTGCCTTTGTAAGATCTGCTGCCAACGAGGGAAGGTTGCTAGTGTTAATGACGTGAGTCGCTCCAAGCTCCCTTGCCAACTTGAGTCGAGATTCCACCCTGTCGACGCCAATGATGACCTTCGCGCCTCGTATCTTCGCAGCCTATAGTGTTCTATCAGAAAACGGTGAGGCAATAGTAAAAGTAGCGGACATACCATGAGCGAAGCCATACCAACTCCTCCGAGTCCAAAGATCTGTCCAAAATTTATCAGCATCTTGACTCCGTTGTCAGGAGCATACACCAACTCACAGCTACAGCGTCATTTTCTCTGATATTTGCACAATTAGTGACCGAGCCCGCGCCTGTTTGATATCCGCAGCCCAAGGGCGATAGAAGCTTCAGCTCTTCGTCATCTTTGACCAGTTTGGTTACATTGAGCGCCGAAGTTCCCTTGACCACAGCAAAACTTGAAAAACTAGATTGGCCGAAAAACAGCCCAGAAGCAGACTTTCCGTCAGCTGCTTGGTACACATCAGTACCGTCGGCAAAGTTCAGTGCGTGGAATTCACTGCAAAGACCGGGAGCCTGATCCTTGCAGTTGCGACACTCATCCTTGCCACAGTAGATGAAGCTCAACAACACTCTGTCGCCCGCTTTTACATGAGAGACTGCGCTACCAGCTCTTTCTACAATCCCGGATCCCTCGTGGCCGAGGACCTTGGGGTACGGTGACATGCCGGGTATGCCGTCTGGTAGCAGTGATAAGGTTAAGTCCGAATGGCAAATTCCTGACGCAAGGATACGGACCAAAATCTCGTCTTCAAGTGGCTCCCGTATTTGGACCTTTTCTTTGTGCCATCTTAGCTGACCATCTTGGGGAGGTTCTGAAAGAATCGCAGTAGCTGCGATGGGATGTGGTGACATGATGGGAAAAAAAATAAAAAATAAAAAAAATAAAAAAATAAAAAAATATGGCGCTGAGCTTCTCGCAGAGTGCTGTCGAAAGATACCTTAAGTATGGGCTGATACACGAGATATCAAAAATAACAATAATGTGAAGTTATGCAATCGACGTGCCGTTGGAGCACACGACGCAACGAGGGGTATATATGGAGCCGCCAATGTGGGGTAACAATGTCCGGCTAGCCGGCATCTCCTACCATCCGCTGCAAAACGTGTATTCGGGACTATCAAAGTCAGACCGAGGGGCTTAGAGTAGCAAGTCAACGCCTTATTCGAGACAAGCGAGTAATTTCGGACGACTAAGGTTTCCGTAGTCCTCTGCGTTCTGGTCCAGCTGTCGAGACTTGTTCAAGTGCCTTGTTTCAGCTCCACTGACTCGATCACCGCGAACCGTAACTGCCGATTTGCAGAAGCTAGATATCTGCCTTGTGAGTCTTCCGAAGAAGGCGCCTTGCCTATTCTATATGGCTTCTTATGTCAGCGTTCAGTTCCAGACCCTATTACTTGGTACCTAGGTACTACCTAGAGGCGACGAGCTAGTTATAGCTCGACAGTCGCCAATCGCAATGCTGGGATCCTCTCCAATCAGACCGCATTCCACACCAAGATTTGTACCGGCAATATCTATTCGTATCTCTACTGATAGATAATGCCTATTTAGTGTTACAAACGACTGCAGGCTCGGCCGGGCGCCTGGTGAGTTGCAGCATAGAACAACGAAAATTCAAGGACGTCGGTGCCGAGCTTATCTCGAGCTCATATACCACGAACATCTATTTACTGTGTATATCGAGTGTGTTCCTCGATGCTCAGCACTGCCAGGCTGGGATTTCAAGTCACACTACTAGCAAGATACATTTGACTCGGTCTTGGTTGCACGTGCCCTAGTTTCATTTAAAAGTCGTAAGCTAACCGGTGTTGTCTTGGCCTTGTGAAAGCAAGTTTGGTATCGCTACTGTCTGACAAGGCACTCGGATCTTGCAGGCATTTACGAATTTGACACACAGCGTAGACAGGAACTGGCACAAATATTGGGTCGATTGCACGATTTTGTGTACTTCGCTAGGCGAGGTTCCAATAATCTACTCAATCGTTGTGAGATCAGTGTGGGGGCAATGAGCCAAGTGTTGAGCTTCGAATGTTAGCTTGTTTTGTAGAGCGAATCAGAAATGTAGTTTGAACGCGACGATCTGGGTAGCGAATGTTGTACAGTGGGTCTCTCTTAGAACTCAGTTCCGACTGCAAACGTAGAAATGAGCTTCAACAGGTTGGTGGTTTTTCGGAAATTTTTGACCTTGGTGAAGTTTTCAGTCTGCGGTTACTCAAATCTTCGACCAACGAATACTATCATGATAAACCTTCACAATAGTACCATCAGCAAGTCAGAACTGCTCTCTACGACCTGATTGGTGATCTGCGGCTATGAGGCGGTGACAACAAACCAACTGCAACTGCCAAAATTGAACACTATTCGATCTATTTACAACATTTCCAGTACCCTTTCTTGCTTTTGAATGTTGCAAACATCACGCGACAAACGCCCTTATAAACCACCCAAAAGCAATCATTCCCGCGAGTCACGGCAAATTTCAATCAGTATCAAATTCCACCGTAAGTTTATGCCCTGCACCAGCTGCTCATAACACGTGCATGAATGTTTCAATGGGAGCATTGTGGTATGACCATTTCTAGATCGAAGCTAGTTTGCGCCAGGCCGATTTTACAATTTTCTTTGACGACGATCAGTTAATCAAGGTTGCACACTAAGTCAATGAGATTACAGGCACGCGCGGTTCCAATATTCCATTTAGGGTAGCCGGACACAGTCGGAACTATTCTCACTCCAAAGCTACTTGCAGTGGCCAAAAAAAATCCGACACTTACGAATTCTGGCACTATTCAAAGTAGTTGCCATGCCTAGCCACGAATGACATTATCTACCCATTCCGGCCAAGAGCAACTTCTCGGAAGCTTATTCCGGTGAACCATGTGTTACCGGCCCCACCATTCTCCACCCTTCCTACGAGGATGCGTGTCCACACAACCAAACGAGATATCGAGCAATGCAAATTTTATCTAGGATTGTGATTTTAATGCACGATTCACCATGAAATATAACATGAATATTCAATCTGGTTCTAGATTCAAAAAGCAAATATCCAAGCCCATCGCTTGAACGAAATACCGCATTTCCATAAGACATTATCATCGGACCGCACTTGTGTAATTAGCGCCTTCGCTAGTCATCGCGTTTCGAGTCCGAACCGAGACATCCCTTGTTTGCAACCATAGTTTGTTTTCGGATCGCTACGGCCATGATCGAGGAGCCCCCATCAAGATTCAAAACAGGTAATTCATGAGCGCAATAGGTAAGCGGAGTTGAGCTATAAGCAAGGGGTGGCGTGATGTTGCGAGGATCCTTTTGCGGCTGAAGTTTACACGCCCAGGCACAGGTATCGCATCTAATTAAAAGGCTTTGTTGGTTTCTGGACGTTCGTTCACATGTTAATCTCCCTTTTCAAGCCAAGATCGTCTCTTGTTGTGGTCTAGCCAACCTCCAGTTGGCATCCCTGTCATATATGTCATTTTTTTTTTCAGCTTTCGCGTAGGCGAAGCCACTGCCTCTGTATTGACTCATGCTAGTGAATCCTAGTTGGGTGCTCAACAATTCAAATCCTTCACACATGAAGCATTCCATATGAGTTCGTTATAAACTGTTACATGTTTCTACAGTCGCCTTTCTGTCCAGGTTGCGATCGGGAGTCATCCCAGCACGCGGATAACTGCCTGGCTGAAACTTGAGACTAACCTGGCGACCGGGGATCTCGGACGGAGCCGCTCCCGTTCCCGCGTTGCCAATCAGGCGAGTTTGGTAGATGCCTTAGACTAAACTACAGCCGGTATTTGACGGCAGCCCTGATCCTTTGAAATGGCCGAATGACCGAAGGTTCTCAGGGGGTTGAGCGTGGGGACCAGCTGTTCAGCTGTGCGCAAGAGATTTCGTGCTCCATAGATATTATCCTGTGACGCCCACGCCTGAAGACTCCTAGCCTTCCTCTTATATACACAACTTACGAAAACACCATCGCGCACTTATCCAACTATTCACAAGCTACATATTTACGCTGCATCGATCGCCTTACGCCGCTTCTCGATATATTTAGGTAGATCTCGCATCCACTCGGCAATCATGTCCAGGGTTACCTGCGTGTGGGCCGACCTGGCTAACGATACGGACACTGCTGAGTGGTACGAGGACACCCACATTACCAACGTTGTATCCAAATTGGGAATCACTGCGCGCAATGCCGAACAGGCAGAAGACAATATGTTCAAAGAGGTGGCCGGCATTGATGGACAATACATGACGATTTACGATATCCCCGATAGCGAGGATGCGGAAGAAGTCGCTGCGCAAACACTGCCGGACAAAACAAAGCTGCCAGCGGGTGCCAGGCTGGATACAAGGGTTTACGACGAGTATGCGACATGGTTTGGCCAGGAGTGGTTTGGCCGTAAGCTGATTCCCAGACAGGCTACCCTCTCCTTCCACTGACAGTGAGCCAATCATAGACACCTTTGATGTTCAAATGCTCATCGTCGTCCTATGGCAACCGATCGCAGCCGTCCACGACGACTTTGTCGACTGGTTCCGAACGGATTTCGCGCCCGGCATGCTTGAAAGCCACGAGCTGCTTCGGGCCCGCATATTCAAGATACAACAAGCAACTACGTTCGAGGATGGCGAGACAAAAGAAAAAAACACCAATGAAATGTATCAATATATGACGATTTGGGAATTCGATTGCGACGAGTTGCCTTGGGAGATTTTGGTGTACCTTGGAAGCAGCGAGCGGTGGAGGTACTATGTCGAGGGTGGGCATCTGCACTGGCAAATTAGTCAATACCTTGTGAACCGGCTATACCCTGAGGAGAACGCCACAGAGTCGCCTGCCGCAAAGCGAACAAGCGTACTCCTCAACGGGTACTCCTTTGAGGAAGGAGAAGACAGCGAGGACGAACAGGAGCGTAGTCGGACGCCATAAGCCTATTGTCTCCATTTATTGTGATTTTCTGCGTGGGGATTGGGGGGGGGGGTTTCATTTGGAACATCTACGTTCTTTTACTGTCACGGTGGGCCGGAAATGTTTCTACTTGTTGAGTGCTAAACGCTCTGTTTTCATTGCAATATACCCCTTTGGCTTTCTGCAGACAGCCCTTGCACTTGTTACACAAAGAGTAGCGACTTTGATTAGACAAGGGAGGCCTGTCATGTCGCTCGCCAGGCAAATTCGGTATTCAAAATCTACAGTTAAGCGACGAATCCCGTATTTGATGTGGTTAGACCGTGTTCATTGGTTTTGGTTCGCCCTAGGGGCCCATCTTGGCCTCGCTTTGTATTTCTGATTTGCAATGAACTCTTTCGCGTGCTAACTGGGCCCACATCACTTTCCGAATACAATTCATCAGCGATGTCTGTACCAAAAACCAAGCGCTGTGACCCTTGCGCACTCATTTGTGGCTGTTGGAATGGGCTCCCAGTATTTAGTGTACAAAGTCGAGAAGGAAGGTTGTCAGCCTCTGCCATAATACCCTCTTTTTTGGCGAACATCATGTTCTCCTCTTTTTGTTCTTTGGGTTCTCGAATCGAGAGGAGTTTTATGTCTTGGCAAGTGAAATGTGCACCTCCAGCGCTTCTGAAACCGTGCACCGTGCTGTCTACTAACAATCTACCGCTCTTGCTAGTGTGCGCTCTCATGCGTTTTTGGGTGTTGAGTGGCGATGACAGAGCGGACTCGCCTGCTTCATGATTTTTCAAGCCTTGATTTGCGGAGTGTTTTTTCCGCGAGTGGTGTGATCGTTTTGTTTGATCTGATGATGTCGAGCCTGGTGAAATATGCTTCGCAGAAAGGTCAGGGTCGCCGGCTAATTTGGGCGTTGTATAACCATATGTAACATCCTGGTTTGCTCTGTGGTCTCTCGCTGCGCGTATATATTTGCGCTCAGCTTTCCTTCTCTTCTCTAGCTTGTTGCTTTCATGTTCCTTAGACTTCTTTGGTGTTGGGTCCTGAGTTATCTCGAAGTATGCCTGGTTTCTCACAGTAACTCTTTCAGGTTTCTCCCGTTCATCTCCACCATCGCCAACCTTGTTGTAACGTCTGACTATTCTCCTATGTTTATCTTTACGCTTCTCTTTGATCTGGTAAATATATGCAGGTGATTTACCCTCCTTGCGGATATGCACGTATTGGGCTGGTGGTCTCGAATAGGGTTTGTTGACTGTTTTGCGGTAGGAGACGAAGATCTGGCAAATACCGCAGAAGCTGTGTTGAGTGAGATTACTAAGAAATGCCATCATGGTGGAAGAAATGAGCGGCAGTAATGTTATGTGATGATGAGAATGGCTAATGTATGCGTTGCTCTCGCATCTAATGATAGAGACTACTAGCCTGTACGCTATGGGAAGGGAAACCACCACGCACAAAGAAGGCATGAAGAGCCCGAAAGCAACTACCTTTAATAAAAGAAAAGCGATGTCTGATGCAATAAAAAAACGAAGTTAAAATGTATCTATACTTGCCTTAAGTATTTCTTACTGCTTCCGATGCGAAACGTCTGAACACTAGGATTAGGGCGCAGAAACAATCTGCCTTAAAATGTAAACGAATGGCTAAGCTACATATGCGTATCGCACTTCTTGACACTTGGGGTTGTTGTGATAGTACGGTGTCGCATACTCAATATTACTATTGTCTCGACTGGTTTCTTTGAAATGCGCATTGCAACCTATGTCGAGCAGTTGACGTCCAAGAATCGCAGGGTGAAACGCCAATTTGTATTCGAGATTAAACCGGCAGACTTGTGCTGAAGCGGGTGTGGAGGATACTACGTCGCTCATCCGAGAGATAATAGCTATATTTGGCTATATTTAGACCTTGCCAACGGCCGCTAGGTTGGACCTGCGTTAGCAATGCTGACCCGGGCGGAACCAAAAGTCGCAAATGGAGACCATGAGCGCCTTAATATACCAGTCAAATCTCTTCCCCTTGGCATATCTCATGATGGATACTTAGAATGTGTGTCATTATGTTTTATAGGGACGGTTTGCTGATGCGCATCAAAATCTCCACCTAAAGAGACACTACTTACGGCCCAAACGGCGCATTCGGCCAATTGCGCCATCACCACCATGTAGATCAATACTGCCGTTCGTGAATCCAATAATCACGCGCATATCTAGTACATCGGGCTAAGAGTTGCCTAATCTGACTGTGTCTCGTTGGTAGGACGTTGTACAGAGTCCTGCCAGCATTGCATCCTTTCTGCCATGTCAAGGCTGAACGGTTAAGTACCAAGTGCTTACTATGTGCTCGCGGGGCACAGCCAGAACGACTTACCAAGGCCAGATGCAGTCAATCAACAAGTTTGGAGATTCGTGATGGCATGAGATGCTCACCTTGATCTATCCCTAGCCTGTCGATTATGCGCCACTGACCATCTGGGTACCTACCCAATTGTGCAAACAATACTTTAAGTCGAATTTTGCCAATAGAAGACGTGAGGATAGTAATGATAACACGGGTGCAATGTTGGATTTAGTGAACGGCTAGGGTGCTCAAGGTGGAAGGCGACAAATAGACGATTCATGCCTTTGCCTAGTCAACACTACAGCCGAATCTTACCCCTGAATCAGCTGGCCTAGGCCGCCCATGACTCGGCAGCCACGCCAATCGTGCTCACGGTATTAATTAATGATCCGCCGGTAGATTCCTATAACGGTGATCGGTCCAAGTCTTGATTCCCGGAGGCTGCACCCAAGGTGGCAATAGTTAAGAATGACAAGAGTTGCTTATTCTGGGGTGCACCACTGCAATACTTCTCACCATTCACGTCATTGCACTAATGGCTGCCTGTTGTCCATAAGTATATAACAGTGCGAGAGCCGCATATTATTGTGTCCAAGCCTTACGCCATCGCTTCTCAGTCACCGTCAGCAGCCTCACAATGCAGCTCTTCGCCCGTTTTCTCTCGCTTGCGGCGGCCGCTGCGCCTTTCCTTGCCAGCGCTGCTCCTCTTACCTCGCGCGCTACTGATGCTGAGCCCGGAAAGTACCTTATTCAGCTCAAACCGGGTGTTGACGCCGCCTCAATCGCTACTCACCTTAACACAGTTCGCAGCATAGCTGCGCGTAATGCGCACAGGCGTGATGCTGGCGCTGGCATAGAGCGCGAGTTCCAAATTGGCGACTTCAAAGGATATTCCGGATCTTTCGATGCTGCAACTGTTGAAAAGCTGAAAGCCCTGGATGAAGTAAGACATTCCATAGAAATAAAGTATGATGTTGAGCAGCACTAACATCATCCACAGGTCCTCGTTGTAGAGCCTGACTACATCATGAGCATTAGCGCTACAGTGACTCGTAAGAAAACCAATTGACAAAGTTTCAAAATTATTGACTAGTGAGCAGAATCCAACCCCACCTGGAACCTGGCTAGGCTGTCTTCCCGCGCACCAGGAGCTACTACCTATACATATGATGATACTGCCGGCGAAGGCACATTCACATATATTATTGGCACGTAATATTGTTTTGACAAGATACTCCAATGAGACGAGCAGACTAACACATTATCTTAGACACCGGCATTCGCACCACCCACAATGACTTTGACGGACGAGCAGTTTGGGGCTTCAATGCAGTGTTAGGTAGCACAAACACTGACAATAACGGCCACGGAACGTAAGTTAATATGATCTGGCCTTCCCCATTATATCCTGACGCAAAGCAGTCATGTTGCTGGTATCTCTGGTGGAACCACCTATGGTGTTGCCAAAAAGACGACCCTCATCGCCGTCAAGGTTTTCGACGGATCATCCGGTACCACGTCTGCTGTGATTTCTGGACTTCAATGGGCTGTCAGTGACATCGTTTCCAATGGTCGCCAGAACACTGCCGTTATCAACATGTCGCTTGGCGGTTCAGGCTCCGTAACTTTCGATTCTGCCGTGACCGCTGCGTGGGCACAGGGCGCTCTCGCCGTTGTCGCAGCCGGAAACTCAGACGTAGATGCATCCGGCACTTCTCCTGCCCGTTCTCCAGAAGTTATCTGCGTAGGAAACATCGAACAGGGCGACAAGCGACTCACCAGGATTACAGGCGTGAACGGCTCGAACTACGGCCCTGCAGTTGGCATTTGGGCACCTGGAACTGCCATCACATCTGCTTATTATACTTCCGATACTGCCACAACTTCATTGACTGGTACTTCCATGGCATCGCCTCTTGTTGCTGGTTTGGTTTCGTACATCCGTGGCTTGGAAGGGCCAATGAGCGCTGCTGATGTCAAGGACCGAGTGTACGCTCTGGCAACGCCTGACATTGTGACAGATGTCAAGGGCGGCGCCAATCGTCTGGCATACAATGGTATCGCCTAGAAAGACAAGGGCAGTCCCAAAGAGCTAGGAAACAAACTAGAGTGGGCATGATTACCCTAAACCTCAATCTGCAATCCAACTCTTTGCCAACAGATAATACAAATATTATTGCCAAATCTGAGAAATGATCTGGTCTGAATTTCGTGTTCGAGTTTATATTGATGAGGTGTGAAGATATACCTATCCTAAAATGTTGACTATAGATAACTAATACCTACATGAATCGAGCACTAGCCCTAAACCCTATTTGGGCTTCCCCATCATCCCCAACCCATACCCCATCCCACTCAGCCTGCCCAGCGGCTCCGCACTCTCAGGCCTCATCGGCCTCGGTGGACTGATACGCCCCTTCTCAATCCACGGCGCGGAACTATCAGCTTTGACCTGCTCCCTCGCAAATAACGGCTTCGGCGCATCTAACAATTGGCTCGGTGTTCCCATGAAAGCTGGCTGCGGACGCCCAATTGTAGATTTATCGAGCCAGCCGCCCACGCTGCCAAACGTCATTGTAGAAATACGTGTGGCGCGAGTCAGGCGGTCAGGCGAGTAAATGCTCGGTGACACTGGGGTCTTGGATACATTGATAGTTGGAGGATAGGGTTTGTCGATGTTTAATGTTGTCTGTGGTGACTTTTTCTTCTCTGGAGTATCGCGTCCTTGGGGAGACGGTGACCGTTCTGTGAACTTAGGTTGACCTCTTGATCGAGCGATGCTGTCGTCGTAGTGGCTGCCGAAAATCCGGAAACCTAGTCTGCTGCCAAGTTTGCTGCGGCGAATGGGAATTTCTTCGATTTCGCGCGCTTCCTTGCGGCGGTAGAAGATGAAAGCGGTGCCGATGATGAGGGCTATTAAGATCAAGCCACCGACCGCTACGCCGGCAATGGTGGCTGAGGATACTGAACCCTCTGGTTCTGTGCGTTGGAGTTGGTTTTCCGAGCCTGGTCCAGATGGGGTGGTGGTTGAGGATGGGATAGTGCTTGTGAAAACTAGGGGTGGAACTTCACCTGGTATTTCCTCTGGTCTTGCTGAGGTGGGGCTGGCTTGAGATGATGACACCGGTATAATGGAGGCTACCGGAGGTAAAGATAATGATGCGGTCAAGACCGACGTGCTCAATACTCCAGTAGAGCTCGTGGGTATTCTTGGAATGGTTGATGTCGCTGGAACAATGGTGGCCGGGGCATTGGTTGAGGTTGCTACGATAGTCGAGACTATGGCTTCTGTAGTTGTAGCTACGCGTGGCGGTGGCTGTGGAGCTACTGGTCCATGCTGACTCCCATCATTCCCAAACCGATCAGGAATCGCTTGTCGCTTTGCTAGTGCATAATGTCGCGAATATTGAAGTGGAACTGCAGATGTTGAAGAAGTGAAAAAAAGAAGAGATAAAAACAGGTACAACATGAATGTGGTGGAACGATTTGAAAATGAAAGGCGACACCAACGTGGTATCGTTAGAATGGAGGACCATCTCCCAGATGAAGTGGATGAACTCCTAAGTGAAGAACTCGGCCACAAGTAAGAGTCGGATTGTCTTCCTAATAGCGGTATACAGTCGTCTTCGTAAGGTATTTTTTGGTAGGGTTGTGCAGGCACTGCACGTGGCCATGAACTATTTGTTGTCAGATACAGAGTGCAGCCATTTGGAAGTGAACACCCACGTCATTGAATCATTTCGCAAACTTCGTTGTTGCTGTCCATTTTCTCGCGACAAAACTTTTCTACATCTCCCAAAAACCGATGTACCGTGATAATCCATAATGACAGTGACGTATTACAAAACGCGGCAGTGTCCGCTTAGCAAGGCCGCTGTTCCAAGGATAAAAATGCAAATAGATGAACACTAATAAACTTCGAAAAAAAAAATCGTTCAAATCCCAAAAAGAATGACTAGTTTTCACACAGAAAAGAAAGTAAATTGCAAAGAGCAAAAACGAGCAGCTCGAGCACATACCTTTCATCTCGTCAACGCCATGGCTGATATACAGCCTCAACGTTCCTCACACACATCCTACCCATGGGTCCAGTCCCACCAGTGCGTCACAGCCGCATATCACTAGCCAAAAAGGCTACACTGGACGTCCTCCCATCTACGATCCATGACCCTTCATCTTCCTCATCACGAGCCTCCACAGGGTCCTTCCGTCATCTCGGGTGATGTACACACCATGGGCGCTCCCAGCCTTTGCCATGGCGATCCGGGGAAAACTACCGTCGCATGAAACTGCGCGGTGTGGTTTGCGCCATGGGGGTTGTCGCAGTCGATATTAGCCGCATTGGGTGACAGGGGTGGGATATTCTTCGCGAAGAACATGGCGACATGCATTCTGGGGATGGCCCGTTTGGGTTGTGTGCTGTGGGTTGCTGTACTGGAAGGAGTAATGTTTAGGCTGAGGGAAGGATGGTTCGGGATGTGTGATTGGATTGCATATGTGGGCTGTCAGGACGGGTAAAAGAGACGCAAACATCAGCCAGAATGGGAAGGCGAGAAGCGCTGCATGGCGCCGAATTCGACAGGCGAGATCTGTAAATGCAGGATTGTGTGATTATATGCATTCCGTGTATGTAAGGGGAGAAATAGAAACAGGTAGATGTGGACTCCTGATGCGGGATGTGATTGATGTACCTGAATACTTGTTCCCATTACCTCACTCGACTGGATCGCGCCCTCCGCGCTTCTTCATTTCTTCAAGATATTCCTCGTCTGTCTCTAGGTCGAAGGGTACTGGCCTTGTCAAAGGCATGAAATCAGTTCCATGTTCTTCATACTACTTGAGGCGTTTAGCCGTCAACAGTTTGCTCTTGTTTACGCTATAGCTATTCAATCATTAGCATACTTCCAAACAGTGAAGTGATCTGGGGAAAATGCATACAGTTTAACGCGACTAGATTCTCCGGTTAGCAACAACATCGATTAGCCGTTCGGTCTAACTCTCAGGGTCTACTTACTGGCATGAGGACGTGACGTGGAGATCCCAGTTCCTACACCAGGTTAGTATGTGTTTGATGGGCATTAATGGATCAGTGCGCACCAAGCGGATCGAACAAACGTCGGCTGTGTCTTTCGGCACTGTTAGCGAACTATTCTTCCAGAAGCTTTGTGCATGCTCCGTAATCTGGGGAAGTCTATGCAGCTGAGCGTACGCCTAGCCGGATATGGCTACTTATGGTATCCGATGCCCGTTTCGGACCTGGGTAAAAGAAGACTTACATTGAGAGCATTGTCTCAGCATCGTACACAAAACTCCCTGGTCCCCGTCAACGACATGGAAAGGTATATGTAGCACTGAGAAGACTTATAGCTATCCTTCAGCATCGACTGGAATCTCGAATTCCTAAGTGCGCCACGCGTGGAAGTATTTTTTGCTCATCTGGTTATAAGGAACTTCATATCATACTCCTCCACCATCGTTGCTGACTTCCACCCTCTCTATCCAGCCGTTGCCACTATATGCCCAGCCCGTTATCTTGATCTTGCCATCATGTATGATGACATCCTTATCAACCAGTGTCATGATCGCGCTTGCTACAGGCAGGTCTGGGTACTAAAACCGTTGCTATAAGTAGCATTATGTTTCCGACTTGAGGTGTGTAATAGAGGCACTCTTTCATCTGAACCGGTGCCATCGTGGGGTCACGAATGACATTGATGCGAGTGAGCCACTTCTAGCACTAATATAGCCCATGACAACAACTCGAAGAGGCGCGCCATGGATAGCTAGTAGTGGCTCACCATTCATTTCTCACGCAAGCATGGCTTCGTTGATCTTCATCCTCCTCGTTGGTACGGACACAGCGTAGTTATAAACGTGACCCTTCTTAAAGTATGTATCAGTACCAATGAAGCTCACTCAAAGTGATCTGCTTCGGCTCGTTCACGGGCCCTCAACTTCGAAAAAAGTACTCATTCGGGTCGATTTCTGGAATGCCGCCGTGGTTCTGAACGAAATGGTCCTTGTTTGCGGTAGTTTCAGTCTAGCGAAATTAGAACGAGCTCTAGGATGCAATGGATGACAGGCATCTCGACTAAGCGTTTATGTACGTATGTCAGCTACTGGGAAAGCATTTACGGACCCTGACGCACCCTTGGTGGTTCCCATTGTAAGGAAACTGTAGAACATGGATCACATCTTCGCTCTTCTCTTTGAGTACATATTGCCATGATATATCAGGTTGGCACTCAGCGTCGAGCCTATGGCATAGTGGCAGTACTTCCAGCGCACTCCCTCTAGCACAGGGTTGGTTTTTAGGAAGCGGCAGCAGTTGATACTCGGGCGGCTGTTAATTCTGTTTTAGATACCGTACTGCCAATCCATGATGTCAGTACTCACAACAGGAAAGTCATATCGCGCCAAGATCTCAGCTGCCTGCTTCTTCTTTTCCGGATATCTCTCCGATTCGATGTACCCTTTCCATGCTTTTCGCTCTTCTGCGAAAAACGGGAGCTCGCCTTGGGCCTCGGATGGTTTTGCGTTGGGTTCGGCGGGCGCCATTTCGATGGTCGCGAATGAGAATGATTGAAGATGAATATAGACAAGCGATAAGGTAGACCCAACTCTGTCATGAGGTGAAGGTGTGTTTTTGTACCACCACTCGAACCAGTACAGATGAAGCATGTCATGTTCTAAAAGTGATGGTTTCGTTATTCAAAGGCGGGATGGTAGTAGACAAGGGTTTCTCTCTAGTATTCCATATGCACCTTGTCCGACAGCTGCGTGCCATATAGACTGGCGAATGAAGTCATCAGGGTGGGGAATACTGCCGATATCAAGACTGCGTCATAATGGGTCCCCAGTAGCTGCCGGACAGGGATCATAGTTGCCGTTCCAATGAGACCAAGTCTTGATATCAAATCAGGTAAAGACAGGAGGGTATTAAATCTACTGCAAAAGCTGTCGAGAAATAGAAGCAATTATGCAATGCTTGCTGGTTTGAAGGAAGATGTTAGATAACGTTACTTAGCTTGTTTAGAATATGAATGTTAGCAAGATCTGCATACAATTGGTCACAAGACTCCAAAGCCCACACAAAACCCAGTCCCAAAAAACGACGTTATCAAATTCTACATGCCTCGTATATCTTAGTAACATACAACAAACACCCACATCACGCGCCGGGTATTCTGTATACAACATAATCCAATCCACCCCAAAACACCAATGCAATGCCTAAACCAAAACGTCAAATATCAACATCTAAACGCTCACTGGTAAAACCCCCACCTCACATCCTTGCACTCCCACTCCTTGATCACACGTTCAATGCGATCAACAACCCACCCACTACTCCATGGTTCGTCCCCATCCTTGACCACCTTGCCCAGTCGAAGCACTTTTCCTAGGTGGCATTCACCGTCGCCAGCGGCCTTGTAGCGCCATTGTAGACAGTTTTCGATTTGCTTGCAGGCTCGACGGCAATTGTCGGCGGAGTCGGCGGCGTCTTTGAAGGCTTCAGCAAGCTTATCCCAGTCGATTTCTTTGGGCTTGTCGTTGTGTCTGATGAGGGAGAAGCGTTTGGCTGGGGGTGGGTTGCTGAAGTGGGATGCGGGGGATGGTGGCATGGAGGGGTGCTCTCTCTCTTGCGCTTTTTCCCGTTCTTTCTTTTCGTCTTCTTCGTGTTTCTTGCCGCGTTCTTCTTCGTCTTTGAGTTGTTGTTGGCGGCCTTGTGGCGCGACAATCTTGGTATCTTGAGATGCGTTGTCCCATTTTTCTTTTTTAGCAGACATATGGGGCGTTACGAAGGTGTGGAAGGCGTCACGGTAGAGGAATGGCGTTTGCCAGCCGTGTTGTGAGGTCCAATTCTTTTGCGAGGCCCAGATTTCGTCGAGGGTTTCGCCGTTGGTGTGGTGCCATGTTACGGCAGGCGCGCACCAGTGTTTGTTGGTGTAGTCGAGCGAGGCAGGTTGCTCGCCTTGCATGAGCGGCCATGAGGTGTAAAATTCGACGTGTGCGTCGCCGAGAGCCTGTGCGAGCGCGAGATCACCACAACATCCCTTTCCAAGCTCAACTTCCCACTTGATCGAGTATAATTCATCGTAGGATTTGGCGTACCGCCGTAGTGCACCTTGGGATAGCATAATGCCTGAGCCGCGCTGTGCAATCCGTACGCCGTTGATAAAGGTAGGCGCACCGCTATAATACGGTATGCGGTAGTCCAGCCTATGCACCCATTGCAGCATGTTGGTCCAGCTTAAGCTTGTATCAGCCTCGATGAAGACGAAGAACTTTGCATCTGGCTTCAGATAGTAGGCCTTGTATACCATGGGCAAGAACTTCCACTTGTCCAGATCCTTGGTTTTCCCTGCATCGGGCTTGTGATCCTCATCGGCATGCATAATCTGGTATTCGCGGAATTCATCGTGTGTTCGCTTCGTCTCGCTGCCGATGTTCTCGAGCGCGTTGTGAACAGGAATGCCGTCGAACTTGCCTGCGTGGTCGCTGAAGATAGCAAAATTGGGCACGCAGGAGAGCAGGCCCCGTAGTTGGGAAGGCAGTTTCTCGGCGATTTCGGCTTTGGAGGTTCGCAGGATGACCATGACGTGTGGTGCGCCACGGACGTCTTTGCAGAATTCGGCCGTCGGCTTATTCGACAATTGGCTTGGTACGTTGGCGGGTAGCGTTGCATTCGCATTGGTAGTGTTGGTACCCTCGCCATGGTTCCCAACCCCAACGGCGCCCGTCTCGGTAGGCGCCGGCAAATGCGTCTGGCTAGCCACCCTTGTGGCATCGTTCCATCTCTCATCACCTTCGCCCTCTGGCCGTTTGCCAGCTCTTGTCGGCGTTTGCTGTGTGGCGTGTCGTGTGCGCGACGGTATTGAAGGCGCGGGTATTATTGGCTCTGAGTGGACATTCTTGTAGTCGTAGTGGTCTATGACCGGCTTCGCGGGCTCTCCCAGCTGGTAAGGGAATCCCAGCGTCCAGAAGAAACTGAAGAGGGACAGCGAGAGTACCACAATGGCTATGCGTGAGGGGGTGAGCATGGGCATTGTGGCGATCAGGGGCGGGCGTGGCCGAGGTCAAAAGGGCAATGGATGAAGTTCAAGAGAGACAGGGCTGGCCGTCATGGTCATCGCTGTGGGATAAAGGAGTTGGACATGGGGCAAAAAATCAGAAAAAGGCGTCCAGCTGTGAAGTTTGGGGGGCAGGAGGGATGCGCCATGAGATGCGTGAGGCGCAGCCGTGGTACTCAGTGCCGCTTGCCGTTCTTGGCTGTGGCGCTGGTCTAGACGCTAGCGGCCAATAGCAGTGAGTCTCCCTTCACCACTCCTGACATGGACGTTGAAGCCACCTCAACTTCAAACTTTCAAGGTTTTCTGACACTGTGAACTTTGAGCAAACCAGTGAGCTAAGAGTGAAGCGCTGTTATCTTCAGATAGTCCATTCTTGTACAAGTCGTGAGGCGTACTGCTCTTTCGACCAGCACCCTGGAAACACATGGGCATAACCGTATAAACCACAGCCATATATCAATTACTAGGCCTTTCAACGCCATGCTATGCTATCGCACTCGTGTCGAATCAGGCCCTAATCTATCTTCTTCCCAGTATTGAGGGGTTCCACTCCATCCATATCCCAGACTCAAGCAAATCGCCTCAAAAGTTGCAACCCAGAATTCACAGCTGAAATGCAGCAAACAACACGCCTAAAACAAGTGATCTACAGCCTATGCACGGCTTCAACTCTTGCGCCGCCCCCGTCTTCGCACTCTCCACCTGTGCATTTCCCGTCTGAGAAGATTGGGCCTCGGAAGCGTCAGCTCGTGTATCCGGCAAAGTTTGCACCATCGAAGGGGTAACCGTAGGCAGCGCAGCAGACTTCGCAATCACCGTAGTCGACTCGTGGAATCGTGTGCCGGGGCCAGAATTACTCACTTGTTTGACGTCCTTCTTGGCTACGTCGGCAATCCAGGCTATAACTTCTTCGTTGTGTGCGAGGAAGTAGTCGAGATGGACCCAGACGTTTTCGGGCTTGCTGCCTACGGCACACATGGGGTCGCCGTGGTGGCAGTAGTCTCGTAGGACGCTAGAAAACTTGTTGAGGGCTGCGACTTGTGTGGGTGTGCGGGCGCGGCGACCGTCGAAGTTCACGCCGTCGCCGATGGTGAAGTTTTGGTTGCGGGAGCGAGATACGGCGCCAAATGTGACCGCTGCTATGACTATTAAATTGTTAGTAGTGGCCTATATCAGTTGTTAGGAATTTCTGGCACGCACTGTTTAGCCCTGGCGCAGTGGCTGCATCCATAGCTGGGCTGCTCGGTTGTTCGCATTCAAAAACCTTTCCACCGCCACCACCTAAGATGTCCTGCGCAACAGATGCTCCTTGTGAGAAGCCCAGTAAAATCAACTTCGTGTTGGGACACTTTTTACTGAAGCTTCGCATTTGTGCTTGACCGGCCAGCGCACCTTTGTTCGCAGACTTGCACCATTCATCCTTTCCCCATCCTGTGCTTTTGGCAGGATAATCGATGTTCTCAAAGTTGCAATCATTGCTCCCTAGCCGCGAGCAGATTGATGCAGTGATATTGCCTTGACGGCCAGGATAGGGTTCATCAGAACCACGGGTGACGAAGACGTGGTAAGGTTTGCAGTCCGAAGATTCGAATTTGAGGATTTCAGTGGTGTTACAAAAGGTTTTAGGATATGGTGCGTCGCAACGGTCCTCTTGAGCAAAAGCCACAGCGACTACCACGCTGAGTACTGATAAGACAGCCTTCATTCTTAATGGACTGAGTTGATTGGTTAAACTGATTAGCTGTATATAGCGAACGTAGTGACGACGGATAAAAATGAGAGAAAATCGAAACAAGATTAAACAAAATGAATCACTCTCACAACCAAAAGGAAGCCAAAGAGAGACGATAAGAAAGCATCACCAACTAACTTTCACGTTCATGGTGCAAAGCACACGACCTTGTTTTATCGCAATACACCCCAATCTGGATACCCCGTGCTATCTAACGCTGTTGCGTAAGACTAACGGCGCCTAAGCGGAAGCCGGCAAGCGCCAAGCGGTGGCACAACATATCTTTAGAGAAATTGAGCCACAGGAAATTCTTGAAACCTCCTCGGACGCAGGAACATTGGCTTGGATGCTTGGATTTATTACGCGGCAGGGCTTAGGAAAGGGGTGAACATCTCCTTATGCGTAGCTGTGTTCGTATGCGTAGCTGTGTTCGTTGTCTGAAGGTAATTGTGGGGTGACAAAGAGTGTGAGCTATGCACAGCAAAAATGATGGTGGGCAGTGTGCATGTGCCACATTACGCTTCGCGAACCTAGTTCCCAACGGAATTGCATGTCCATAGTAGACGTTTTGATCTCGTAGTTAAGCGTATGGTGTCCAAGGAGATCCGAATGCCCAAGGAGGTGCCCAGGAACAGTGGGGTAGTGATCTTTGTTTGAGAGATTGGCTTTGACTCCAGCAAGTTTGACCGACATCCTAGCATGTAGCTCTCTGTTCACAGTCTTTTATCTCGCTCGCTTTGATTTTGACACTCATGCTTCCGTGCACATACGTCTAGGGGCAGGTTGAAGCCAGCCGAAATGACTTATAATCCTTCTCTTTCTTTCTTTCTTTCTTTCTTTCTTTCTTCCTTATTTACACCAACTGTGATGAACAGTCACGATTCAACGTCCCATTGCACAGCGTACGAAGATGTGAACTGTGCTACCGTTGCACAAGCCATAGCAACGCGAAAAGTGTGCGCCTCGCGTGTTGCGCCTGCCAGAGTCAATCACATCGCCATGCATCAACAAACAGGCATTTCTCCGCCGTCTGTCTCCAGAAGTCCTGGTATCGTCGACAAAGAGTTATCCAAGTTGGATGAGGTTGGAACAGAGTTCGCGGCTTCTCTTAGGCGCCTTACCCACGTGTGACGACGAGCCAATAGCGGGGGTCAGGCTGCTTTCAGCCCTCGTATCCTTACTGAGGCGTACCGCTGCCGACTCACCTCGGCCCTTCTCGAGCCGCTATCTTACGTTTCACTTCCTTTTCAAAGATACAATCTCAATGTTCGAGGTGAATGAAAAAAAAGTCACGTTGAAAATGTTAATAAATTATGGTGGGTATCAAGCGCTACTACATCTACCACTCCAACCGGTCATCGCATGTCAACCGTACATCACACCTAATATCGCCTTTCCAGACTTCACTGCCCTTGTTTGCGGCGGCTACTATACTCCTCAAATCACTGATCATGCCACCAGGCCCTGACGCAAACACATCTGTCCTTCCTCGTACGGTGTTGTTGATGAACTCTGGCACCAATGCGTTGAGCTTTGGTCGCGCCTCGTAGTGGTTCAAGCCGAGCTCTGATTTCGATATGCCATGTACTGAGAGCGCTGAAGATAGAGATGCTGATGAAGATTCCGAGTTCGAGGCAGGTTCGATTTCATTCGAGCAATCATTGGCGATGGCCTTCTCAGACACAGCGGGCACGCTCGGGTCGCTATCTTCGACGGCACGGGTGACGTAGATGTGCATGCCAGTTCGCAGATTCGGGCACTTGCGCTTGAGGATTGCAAGCTCTGGCGCAACCCAGTCGATGTCGCTTCTGCGCCGGATTACCCATATCAAGGACATGCGGCGGTCGAGTGTTTGCGGTCGTGATGCGAGCTCGAGGAGGATGGGTAAGACATAGGTGATACCTGTACCGCCAGCGATGCAGAGAACGTTCGAATCGACAGGAAGATCGCGCATTGTGCGTTCGCCATAAGGACCTGTGAGGACGGTTGAAAGCCTGGCATCGGGCATCAAGCCTTCGTGGGATTCTTCGTGGTTCTTCATCCGCGCCGCTCGAAGAGCCGACAACTCGGCAATGTTCTTTGTTTCACCTTTCTTTGCGCGGAAAATGTAAGAATGCTTTTGCAAATCAGCGCCATGTACTGGCTGACTGAGGGGAGTAAATGGATGAGACTGCCAGATGCTGCTTTCCGGAAACATGATGAAGAAGTGCTGACCAACCTCCCATGCATCATGCGGGTGTTCAAGGTCCAAGCGCACTACATCGCCATTGGTTACGTCCTTGAAGAAGGTAATATTTGCTGCTGCAGCGCGGAAACCCATATGTCCCGAAGGAAGGTAATTGTAGTGCATGAGCGCAGTCCTAGCAAATCGAATACCACGGTCGATAAACCAGACGATCAAGCCTGGCAAAAGGAAAACTTTGAGCTGTTGCCAGTGACCCCAGCACCCGCCAATGTACACCATGGCGAGGACGTAGTGGGATTTTCGGAAGAATTCGTAGCCAGTGAGTCGGATGGCCCATGGCGTGGATAGAATGACGAGAATGGAAAGAAGAAGCATGGCTACAATACCCCAGACTATGTATGGTTGTACAACCCACTCGAGGGCTACAGTGGGCTGGGGTTGGTACAGCCTAATCTCGACGACACACCAAGCGATAGTGTGAAGAGCGGACTGCGCGAAAATGATGTATCCTAGCCATCGATGTAGGAACATGAAGCTCTGGTATGGAAGTCCGGTAACGAGTGAGAGGATTGATTCACGGCTGGAGAGCATGACGGAAAGAGGCGTGAGGGCATAGGCCAAGACACCAACACGATCAGACCAGGGACCGAGGCTTGTTCGAGTGTTGTACACGCCGGGCTTATTTTTGACTGGTGTTACCCAAGTTCCGTAGGTAATACCGACAAACGACCAGACCGTCAAATACCCTGTAAGGACGACGAGTGTGAGTACTTGGGTCCTCGTCACCCGTCCAAAAATGGGGCGGGCCGCATCTGGAAGAAGATATTGTCTGGCATACGCTGAGATTGCTCTTTGTAGTCTCTCCAAGGAACTTCCCTTCTCTTGTACTTCTTCTCCTACTTCGGCCGGTAGTTGCACACCCGATGGCTGCGATCGCATGAATTGTCGCCCAAGAGCCCAGAGAATCAGAATGCCTCCAATAGTCGCCCAGAAGATACCGGTGTAGTACATTCCCACGTCGTGTGCGTCATAAACAGCATCGAGATATATGCAGGACCCTATGTCGTTCTTACATGGCATTTGTCGGACCGCATATCCCCAATGCGGCTCGAGGGTGCCCCCGTCGCTCAAGTTCTGGATATGGCGCGGAGATAACATGTTGGTCGCCATTGTCTCTGACAACGCAATAAAATCACGACAAACTGTCAGGAGAAGGGTTGAGACAAGATTGTCGACGATGCAGCATCAAGTCCATAGGTTGACCCATGGTCATATATGGTATGGACATTACAACGGGCGAGTTGTACGAAACAGATTACCGGTGTGGCTAGCAAGAGGACGGCATGGGTGTCACCGGCCAAGATAGACTGGTGGGAGGAGCTAACTGGCGAAAAAGGAATGGCGCGAGAGTGTTTGAGCAAGTAACCCCACAAGTTCAAACAACGGCCGATGTGAAGCCGGTAATCTAGACAGAACGTGGGACGGGTTGGGTGCGCAAATTAATAACGAATACGTTTGCCACTGCCTTGGGCCGACAAACAATTCCTTGGGAAACAAGTGTTATAGTAGTTGCGGCTCAACCACGTTCTCGAATCCTCGCACTGTCCAACAAATATCAACATTCTCGAGAAAAACTGCAAAGCGCATTTCCCATCATGAATCACGGAAGCTCGACTGCGACGACCATGGGCACGAATGCCTGTAAAATGGAGGTCAGTCACTTGCCCAAGTATCTCCCTCAAAGCGATGGCCATTGACAAGCTGCAGATGCTCTGGAACTGGAACGTTATGGACTCTTGCTTCCTTGCCTCATCATGGCATATCCAAAATAATGCCATGTTCGCTGCCTCATGTGTTGGTGCGGCTCTCCTTGTTGTCTGCCTGGAGTTCGTTCGTCGCGTGGGACACGAATATGATGCTTACCTGCTCCGCCAATTCCAACGCCAACTCCGGTTCCAGCACGCCGCCCTCACATCTGCCATTCCTGCCAACTGCTGCGACGGACCTGCAACTTTGGGAACCCAGTATGCGACGTTTAGAGCTACTGCTTTACAGCAACTTGTTCGAGCGATTATCCACGGTGTGACCCTGGGTCTGGCCTACATTGTCATGTTGTTGGTCATGTATTACAACGGCTACATTTTCATCAGCATTATCTTGGGCTCAATTTTGGGCAAATTTCTGTGTGATTGGATGGTTGTTCGACTGCCTTATGGTATTGAAGGAGAAAAGGATGTAAGGGCAGGCTCAGTGAGTGCAGCAGGGCCAACAGGGTGCTGTGCATAGGGACGAAGAGATGATAAAGATAGAGTAAGAGACGACACAATACCCAAATTATTTTCTTAAAGATACAAAATCTTCAAATTACGTGCCCAGCTTATACATGATTCTTGCTATCCTCTAATTGATGCTGAGCAACAGATGTGTCTACTTCCCTAGATAGTTATGTTACGTGCGGTCTTCGAAAAATCCAGACATGATGTGCTCAAAGCAGTCCATACTAATGAGACGCACTCTACTAGTAAAAAAAAAACCCCACGCACGTCATGGGCGTGAAACGTGCTCTCGCGGCGGAGGTTTCGATGTACGCCGTCATCTGTGTAGCGGCGGAATAGTTGGAGCCCGACAGGTAGCGAGTACAGTCCCCAACAAGGTGCTCGGACATAAGTGAGTTATTTTGCGCATGTAAGGATGGATAGCACGGCTATGGCCTTAGTCACTAATTTGTCAATCCATAGTAACTTTGAGTATCCCCGGGGGCTCCATCAGTGAGCTCTAGAATCAAGCCCCCTTAAACTGCTAGTCGGTTGGTTTTGCACATCTTTTTGTGGCTCGTAAAAAAAAAGGAACAGAATCGTATACTGGGAACGGAAGAAGAAGACGCCCAAAGTCTAACGACTGCGCGCGTTGTGTAAGAAGTAGTACATCAAAACGCAAGCAGAAAGCACATACGCTAGCTATTCATTCAAAAGTACATGTTGTCCGAGACAGATATCAAGTGGAATAAGTCATCCGTTTCTCCCAACCAAAGCATGTCATCGAAGGGATTTTCATGGGCACGAAAGACAGCGCATAGAAATTTCACTGAGTACGGAGATATAATGAAGCAGGCATCAAAGAAAAAGGAGTTCATGATGAAGGGTATAGCGCTACTAATCCGCTTGAAAATCCCAACCCAAACTCCATGCTGATGCTGTAACTCAACCCGAGGGGGTATATTCCCAATTATCCGCTTAAAATGCCCAACCCAAACTCCACGTTGATGCAAGTGCCAATCCTGTGACTCCATCCGCTCGGTTACCGAATTCTCGAAACTCTTCTACGGCTCGAGCAGGGCCGACCTCACTCCCCGAAGGGAGGATATCAAGACCTTGTGCTTCAATAGAGCTGTGAGAGTGAGAAAATTGCAATACCGCTGAAACTCACTTTGCTGTTTAGTTCCACAGCTTGATGACCTCTAGGGCAACCTTGTTCAGGTCGCGGGCCTTGGTGAGAGATTGGTCCTTGTGAGGCAGATTCGCAATGACCTTGATCACGGTGTTGATCTCGGTTTTCATCATAGCGCAGTCGGAGCCCTCGCTGCCGTCGAAAATGCCAACTTGACCACAGGCAGCTTCGCGCATGAACCTGAACTTATCGGTAAGGCTACCAGCGATGCTGGCGCTGATCCTCGACTTGCTGGCCTTGAGGGTCTTGACCTCCTGCTCGATGTCGAGGATGTTGATCTTGATGTAGTTCAAGATCTTTGTAGCCTCAGCACTCGACAACTTGGTACTACCGGCTGGTGCGCTTCCACTGGGTGCTTGCGTCTGCTCGTTTGTGGAGGCGGCAAAGTCTTTGAAGCTGGCGAAGTTCAAGCCCGTAGTAGGTGCTTGAGTCCTCGCTTGTTGGGACCGCGACTGGAAAGAACCCATCTTGATAGTTGCGAGCCTTTCGACAAGACTCTCTGGCGTCTCAGCAGCTTCAATGACCTTGAGGATCAAGACCCACTGTTCTCTCATGGGAACAACAACGCTTTGTAGTTCACTGCGCAATTGCTCCTCAGCATGGATCCTTTCAAAGCGGTCCAGTGCCACCTAAATTGGGCCAATTGGCCAAACGGCCTTGAATTGCTGAGCGTCCTGGAGCATCAGTGGGATAGCCTGGTTCATTGTCTGCAAGATATTGTAGATTGGCATCAAGACGTTCTCAGTCAAGGCAAGGATGGTCATATAGATGCCCTCTTCATTGGAGGCACCCATCTCATTGTCCAGCTGGAAGATGGCATCGAGGAGAGGCTTGCCATAGCCATGGAGGCTCGATACGTGGCCGTAGTACGCTTTTTCGTAGCTTCCTAGCTGCTCCCTTGCTGACTGGATGGCTGCGTTGAGGCGCTGACGAGCGGCCTCTTCCTCTTCCGCCTGGCGTTGCTGCTCTGCCAACAGGCGTTGCTGCTCTGCTAGTCGATGCTGTTGCTCTGCAGCTTGACGTTGTTGCTCTTGGATCTGGTACCGTTGTACAGCTACCTCACGAGGGTTAAGCTTATACTCGGGCTCAGGAATCCCCAGTGGAGATGGAAGGAAATTGGGGGGGAAGACTACCGGGCCAACTGGAAGATTTCCAAGCAATGGTTTGTATTCCAACTCGGTTCTCTTCGCAAAGTGTGGTTTGTTCAAGTCGAAGGGCGGCAGGTCTGCGATGTGGCTGAAGCGCCTAGTGAATGCTGGGTCGACCGGTGGCGATGAATCGTATTGACGGTGGTAGCCCGAAGACTGTAGTGAACCTTTGTGGCAGTCTGAGCGTGGACGTAACTTCTTAGGCATGACAAAGTTTTCTGGAAGCGGCGGGTTGGACCAGTAGGGATCGGGACTTTGGGGTGGCGCGACTATGAGTTCGTTCTGATCATGGTTAGCATTGCAAATTTGAAATGATACGTAGCGGAAATGTCGAACCTCTTGTTTGGCCTCAGTGACAACTGTCCTCCAAGTCGTTTTCATGAAGCTTGAGTATACTTTGGACCACACCTTGTAGAACACGTTGAAGTACTCGGCACAGGTCCCGTAGAGCACAGTATGCCCAAAATGGTACTGTTTGAACTGACTGTCAGCTTGATTCTGTGCGTTCTGATTGAACTCTAGACACGTACCTTGGCGAGGTCGATGCAAAGCCGGCCACAGAAAACAAAGATGGGAGCGACAATGCGGTATAGGTAGAAAAGTAGCGTCGCAAGCAGGGTGAAAGCGGTAAAGCCGATAGCGTACGAGATGCGGATGAAGATTAACACGACAGTGCTGCTAACATCAAAAAGGAGCTTGATGAGCATGGGCACACCATCGAAGGCGAGAGCGTGCGCGATATCAATTGAGATCAACACGGCAGCGATGGTGAATTCGACAATCAGAAGGCCAGTCGTCATAGGTATGTTCTTTCGCGGAAGCATTGCGTCTGTGTGCGCTGGAGCCATTGTGTCTGTATGCACTGAGGGCATTGCGTCTGTATGCAGTGGATGTAGAAGATTTGGAGGAAAAGGAAGCGAGAGTCAGTAGATATATATATGTGTGTGTGGGTGTGCGAAGCTAATTCTTGGCGAAGCAGCTGCCTATACTAATTCTATTAGTGTTGTGAATGATGCTGGCACGTGGCTGAGCATGACGAATAACGAAGCTTAGATATCGTGCCATTGGCGCAAAAACTTTATCACACAACGATAGCAAACGCGGGACGAAAATTTTCAGAGGTGAATTTAGCTAAAAGCGGTAGAAAGGTGAAGGAAAAGCTATAAAGGACGGAGTAGAACCTTCCAGTTTGCTAACGCTCGCTTTGATTGCTTCAAGCAATGAGCTGCTACCATCAATACGTCATGAGCTTTATAATAATGAGTCAATGTTCGTTCAACTGGTCAGGGGTTTGGTAATACAAAATGCATGGCACAAACAAAGGTGCAAGTATTCTAGATGTCGGGATTAGCCATGGTTCAACTTGCGATTTCTCGTATTGCTGCCCAGCTGCTTTCATGGATTCGCCGTCATATAATGTATATACTCTCCTGTCCTCCAGAATTGCTGTATGAAGTGGGACCTTATGTAGCGGAGGTGAAGGTTGAGACAAAGTACCACTTGCAATGCCAGACCTGGCATTACCAGAAATAAACAAATTGTACCAAAAATAAATGATACCAAAAAAGACGAAATAGCGGTTTGAAGCTGTCCAATTTGATTGCCGCAACGTACCTGGGTGACAATTTTTCGCAGGTGCTTTAGCAAGTCAACGACTTTGAAGGTAGTAACGTGGGTTGTGACGATTGCATAAGATATGGAATGGTTTTTAAAATAGGTATGTTATTTCCCTAGGCATCCCTAAAGCGTTAGTTACCCGACAATCCAATGCAAAGCAATGTAAGGGGAGTAGAGGCTATCACCACTCGAACTACCACCGCTCGTCAAATAGCTACCACGGTAGTACTCAAAGTACACGTAAAGTCATCACGTAAATATAAATACGATCCTTTATTTACTCTGCGGGTGCTTTTGCAGAAGATATGGTGGCTATATTCGAACGACCATCACGCGCAGAGGCGTTCACGGGTGTCCAAGCATCTAATTTACAAACTGGAAGACGGCGCTGTGACAAACTACTGAGCCACAACAAATAGAGATGCGGAGACAAGATTTTTCCGTAAAATCATAGGATTGAGCCATAGCTTTATGGAAGAATGGTAGTATGATATGGCTACGCATGCTGATTGAAGTCCGTATAAGCGGTCGCGCTAAGATGATAGTGGTGTCAACGTTTCGGCGTCTTGCCTGTGGACCCTAGGCCGGTTTGGTGCATGTCGGCTTTACAAAACTGGGCGCATGGACACGCCTACCAGCATGTCAACTCGCACATGAACGTTGAGGCTACATCAGAGCCATGTTTCGTTCGATAGCGCAAAGCGCCTCCCACTCTAGTCGTGCTATATTCTCATCTTCATGGCTTTTCCAGGCGGCTCCAAGACGGGCGTTCTCACAAACACGCCACATGCGGATCATGGAAACTACAGGATTTACTGAGGAGCAACTCACCGTCCGCGAAGCTATAGGAGCAGTATGTTCACAGTTCCCCAATACATATTGGCAAGAACGAGATGAAACAGGCACAGACCCCAAAGAATTCCATGCTGCTCTTGCCAAAGATGGGTGGCTGGGTGTTGCGTTGCCAGAGGCTTTTGGTGGCTCCGGCCTCGGTATCTCGGAAGCAACCATGATGATGCAGACTATCACTGAATCGGGAGCCGGTATGGCAGGCGCTCAGGCGATACATGCAAATGTTTATGCAACGCAACCACTCGCCAAATTTGGTACAGAGAAGCAGCTACGTGAGACTATTCCAAAGATCATCAGCGGCGAGTTCAGGACCTGTTTTGGCGTCACGGAACCAAATGCTGGGCTTGATACACTAAGGTTGAGCACAACCGCGAAGAAACTGGATGATGGAACTTACAGCATCACGGGCCAGAAGATATGGATTACCTGTGCGCAAGTCGCCGATCGAATGATCCTTTTGGCGCGCACCACCGCTCGCGAAGAAGCAGAAAAGCCATCTAAAGCATTAAGCATGTTCTGCATACCAATAGATAGATCCTCACCCGGTCTTGACATGCGAAGGATCAAGAAAATGGGCGGCCGTGCAATCGATGCAAACGAAGTGTTTTTTGACAATTACAAAATCCCAGCAGATTGCTTGGTGGGCAAAGAAGGTGAGGGATTCAAGATTATCCTTCACGGCATGAATGCAGAGAGATGTTTGTTGGCTGGCGAAGCTCTAGGACTTGGGTATGCAGCTCTTACAAGAGCAAGTACATATGCAAGAGAACGCGTTGTATTTCAGCGGCCGATTGGTATGAATCAAGGCATCGCACATCCCCTAGCGGATGCCTACATGTGTCTAGAAGCAGCTAAATTGGCTACATATCATGCAGCGCGGCTCTATGATGCCAGCAAGACAGACGAGGCCATCAGGCAAGATGCAATAGGTGTTGCCGCAAATAGCGCAAAATACCTTGCTGCGGAGGCAGCTTTCGCAGCTTGTGAACGAGCAGTTCTGGCACATGGCGGGATGGGCTATGCACAAGAGTACGATGTCGAAAGATGGTTCAGGGAGTGTTTGGTTCCTCGAATTGCGCCCGTGAGCAGGGAGATGATTCTCAACTATATTGGAGAGAAGGTGCTTAAATTACCGAGGAGCTATTGACAAAGGTTCGGTTGCACAGGAACACCTCTTATAAACTCCTTCTTGATATAGTCAACGCACAGCACACTATACTCAAATCCAACGGTTGCGCTGCTATGATCGAACCAGTGACTCCTATCTTATACGTACCGTGACCTGTTCATTACAAGTGCACTTTAAGGAATCTAAGTACGCTCGCCCGATGATATGCTCTTCTTGGATAACGATCCCAATTAAACCGACGGGTGAGTGCTTGTACGATAAGCCTGGGATGCAGTAAAGCATTGCTCCGACAGCTGAATCTTCCCACATATACGCCTTAGGAGATGTGTTTGTTCCACAATTCAAGCATTCGACTAAGAGAACCATTTCAGAATTTATATCTTTCAATGTATCCACCACTCTTCCAAGAGAGTGAACTACCAACTCAATTGCACTATCAGGTAAAATGCACGGTGGCACAAGTGCTGGACTCCTCTCTACGCCTAATCCCCACATATTTGTGTCCATTGCGTTATGCCCCCTGAGCCAACGCACTTGAGAATGTTGAACTTCCTTTGAGGGGCGAAGCAATAGCGGACTGTAGTCGTTACGCAAAAGAGCTCTTTTTGATACCCAAAGACAAGCCTCTTGCGTATCTTGTGGCAGCTGCGCTAGAATATGCGAGTATTCGTCCTGCTCCAGTACAGCACATGTCGCAATAAATCTGTCACGATAGGACCGGCAGCCTTGGCTAGCGAGGAGGTCGTAGACGTGGCCAAGGCAGTTATGTACTGATCTATCTTTGCTGAACATCGGAATACTCGCCATCCACTCGAGAGCTGGATTCAGCGGTGAAGTCAGACTCAGCGATGTATCCACTTCCATGATTTGCTCGATGAGCGACGAAAATGTATTTGGCATGATCTCGAAACGGCTATTCATTAGGTATCCGTCGCGACACATGATAAATTCAACGATAACCCACATACGACTGAACCACGTCGCACTGAACAATCTTTTTAGTGTTGGTGTATGTGAAACAAGATCCTCGATTGTGTGCGTTTCAAACATGTCGAATGTCGGCTCATCGTCCAAGTGTATTAGAGCTGTGCCACCATAATTGAAGATTTTGAAGATCTGAGGCAAAATTGTTGTTCCTCTAAAGCTGTCATTCCATTGTGGTACACTGACATAATCATGCCAGATTTGCACTTTAGGGCCGAAGCGCCGGGTAGCGGCAACAAGTATTTGGGTAGGAATCTCATAGATCATTTGTGCAGCCTGAGAATTGAATTCTCGAGAAGCGTAGGCTCGAGCTACGGGTTCGTGCCAGGCATGCGAGACGGGGATGAATTTGATGTCGTGAATTTTCAAACAATCTAAATGAGTATTAGATATCCTAATTGAAGGGAGCTCACTACTTCTTAAACTAGCTGGTGAGGTATTCTGGAGGCTTAGAGTTCGTACCGGTAGCGCGATCGAGACGTCGAAAAGATGGTTACAGATGGAGCAGGGCGTATCCAAACCATCATTCCAGCAGGTTTTTAACCACTCCTCAAGGTTGAGCTGTAAAGTGTTGCCCCCTACACTAATTACATATGTTGAACTTAGATGGTTTGCTAGATTGGAAAAATCTTGATTCATCGTCAATTAGTTGCAAAAGATGCGGAGCGGTAGGCACTTCAAGTTTAAAGTAACCAAGGATGCGTTATTAGATGAATGGAGGCCAGGTAGACGGAAATGGCGTTCTAACTATGAAAGTTCGTTGTCATTGAAGAAGATTCGTGGTGCGGGGTAGGTATTGCACATCGCGGGACAGCCGATACTAAACTCACTAATCCCAAAGTATACATACATATCTGACATTACGAGGTTCAATGCCAAGTGAAAATCAATGGATACTACGGATACGAACTTCCAGCTTCCAGGTATGAGACGCTACGAAGGTTAATCCGTGCCGCATCTTCAAATCGATCGGTTCCAGGATTGTATGGTGTTAGTAACAATGCGAACTAGATAATTAGATAACTTGAAAGCGGATTCTGCTCTGACCAACACTTATCGCAATTTGGTTGATGAATCGATGTCCGTTGAAGGCGCAAAATTAACTGATAGCAGTGACCCAAAGTAGCACTTGTAGTATCTACACATCAGGATTCCAAATATAAAATGGTCCACTGGACTTTATTTAAAAGCATAAAAATTGAGGCAGTAGACATCAATGTGAAATGAGCAAACCCAAAATTTTTCAACAGTCATGTCATGAGCGTTTTGACAATGTCTTCTTGCTTGTCTACTAAAAGCACAGTATATCGTAAGTATTATCTTCGCCAACATCAAAACAAATTTCTCCAAATAAGCGAAACTACCTAGCAAAGACACTACGCATCATTAGTAATTGAACAATAACGACTAGCTCTAATACAAACATGGTCAGTACCTTCTTTCCCACCATACTGGTACGTAACCCCCGCGGCCACTGGCCTAACACCACACCTCACCACTGGACTTCCCCACCTCCACCCCCACATTTGTGCGACCGCATTCAAACCATGCTTCATAATTCGCTTATTCTGCATCCACAATCCTAGATTCGCTCGTCTGCCAATCACGCATCGAGAAAACTAATCACGGTGAGGTAGATTGAGCGAGTTTCCATGTACGCTAAGGTCTCATTGAGCCTATGAGTACCAATCAGCCCCTTCAAGAGTATCTTGCTCAATGCCTCGTCTCCGAAAGCCTACTAGTTCCATCACCGCTTCTGGTAGCGAACGCATGCTCTGTAGTCTGACACTTTTGCCCCAAAGGTCTGGAGACGGGTTTAGATAAGCATCTGCAGGGCTTTTAGTCTTGTGCCTGCATCCTTAAATGTCTGGGCGACCCGTCTTGACTGTCTTTTGAGTATCGTGCGAATCCAGTCATTGATTCGGCATGAGGCTTCTTTTATACTTTGCCCTTGTTACGGCCGTGCTGTGCATGGAGAAAGCGCCAACGCGTCGCAACTATGGCTTTGTTGGCTACGGCTTCCAGGTCTTTCAACCCCCCTGCGCATTCGCGTGCCGCGACGCAATTGCCGGTGCAAAACTCAACTGCTCTACCGTGGAAGGCATGTCGAGTATGGAAGGCATGGACATGGGTGGCATGGTCATGACGGATGCTGATTGCTACGCTACTGACGATGTATTTCTCCAAACATTGGCCTGGTGTATTCATTCTAGGTGCAAAGATGTCCCTGTCTGGAAGCTGGAACGATATTGGAAAGACAATGTCCCGGGTACGCTTGCTATTCAACCAGATCCAAAGGAGGCGTTCCAAGAGGCTCTGGCGAAGGTTAATGATACACCAACCGCTGTGTATGCCGAGGCAGGCGCTTTAAATACTACAAGCAATGTTGACGAGGACCTGTGGTTTGCAGCATATAACACGGATGTTATATTCGGACATCAGGAGAGCATGCAGGAAGGATATGCGTAAGTCTACAGATATCACAATACTTGAATCCGATACTAAACAAGGTCCAGCCTAGTTTTATTTCTCTCCGGCGTTGTCATTCCGATTAGCTTCTCCCTACTACGATTCGTCCCCTTTCCAGGTGCCCTTCGTTCCAAATTCAACGCCTACATAATCGACGCGCCATTACTCGGAAGTCAACAAGCGAATTTCGCACGACTTGGTCTAGATGCAGGAATCACACGAGGCCAAGCCCTGTTCATCTTCTACCTAGTACTAATCAACGTTGTACTTTCCGCCGTCAACTACCAATACGCCAACCCAAATACGTTCTACCCCGGCGATCGGTGGGGCTGGATGATTATGTTGGTTTCCAATCGTCTCGGCCTACTGAGCTTCGCAAACTTGCCACTAGTGTTTCTATACGCTGGTCGAAACAATCTTCTTTTGTGGCTGACAAACTGGTCACATTCAACGTTCCTCTTGCTCCACCGGTGGATAGCGTCAATAGCAACATTGCAAGCTATATTGCATAGCATTATCTACCTTCACAAATACGTCAAACTTGGGACTCATGCCGCAACGTCAAAGCTGCCGTACTGGTATTGGGGAATTGTCGCCACACTGGGCATGACAGTATTATTCCCCACTTCCGTTAGTATCGTTCGCAGGAAGGCGTACGAGGCGTTTCTTGTTTGGCACGTTATCATTTCGATTTTGGTTGTGGTGGGATGCTACTGGCACATTGTTTTTGAATTCCAGCATTCGTGGGGATACGAGCTGTGGATTATCATAACGATGGCTATATGGGCGTTTGATCGTGTGGCGCGCTGGCTACGTCTCGCAAAGAACGGTATCAAGACGGCGGAGGTCACGGCCATCGATGATGAGTACGTTCGTGTCACGGTTCCTGGGGTCGCCATCAGCGGTTATGCGTACCTCTATTTCCCAACACTTACTTGGCGTTTTTGGGAGAATCACCCGTTCTCCGTGTCTTCTACTATTCTTCCAACTTTGACAGGGTCGCAGGAACGTTTTGAGTCGCGCACTACTCATGACTTGGAGAAACACGCGGAGATGCACACTACCTCGGCGGACGCCCGCGCTGACAGCGAGAGCAATCCATCTCATTCATCCAAGCAGCCTTTGCAGACTGGTATTACGTTCTATATCCGTGGAAAAACTGGCATAACTTTCGCCCTACGTAATCGACCTTTCCTACCAGTCCTCCTTGAGGCCGGCTATAAGTCGCATTCAATATCAGAATTGAACAAGTCGCCTACCCTGATAGCAATAGTCGGAGGCGTTGGAATCACCGCTGTCTTACCCTACCTTCGTTCTCACCCTGGTCGCGCAAAGCTTTACTGGGGGTGTCGCAGCCAGGCATTGATTGATAATGTCAAGGCTAGCGGTGCGTTATCACGGATTAAGCAGGAGATATTTGTGGGCACGAGGATGTCTGTTGGTGGCATTTTGGCGAGTGAGTTGGAATACGCTGGCGGAAGTGGGGTTGCTGTGCTTGTTTCAGGCCCTGATAGTATGACGAATGAGGTGAGGAATACAGTTGGACGTATTGTGAGGAATGGCAAAGGAGTAAAAGCGAAACTTTACGTAGAGTCATTTAGTTGGTAGAAGGCTATAGGTACTATTGAATTAATTCGGCTTTGCTTGTGATCGGTGTGGCATCGTATGTGTAAAGACTGGTAGCTTGTGGAGGTATCTACTCACCTTGCCTCTAGACATTTTGGTACCCTAACAACCTCGATCTCGGTGCAATAGCATTTCTTCAAATTACATGTGACTAAAAATTTTAATTTATTTTACTATCGCCTGGAATAGTCATGCTAGTCTAATATGAGTGCAAGTTCTTCCAATAATGTAGATTCAATAGTAGCTCCTATTTTTCTTCAACCTGTAAGAAGGTAGAATCCGGCCTGGATCATTCGAAAGTGGACAAGCCCTTGTCACTTCTTCTCGTGACTCATTTGCTGGAAACGGATCAGTCCCAGTGTTCTATTAAACCTTCACCATGTTTATCGAGCCCAATCTGTTGGAAAAGATTATGAAGTTCTGGGTCTGCTGGACGCCATGGTAGAACTTCCCAACACAGATGTCAGGAAGGACATTTCTCGAACCCAGTCAAACTCGTAATGTTCTTCAGGTAACTCTTCGTCGTCTTCAAATTCTGTGGAACACCACTCGTGCCCTCCAGTCTGAACACCTAGAAACTCAAGATTGGGAAACTTGATAGCTAGATTAATGACAATTCGTAGATCCAGCTTAGACACTGCTCCATCGAATGATCGATCTGGGACGTCATGACTGTGACGATGCCAGCCATGGTGGTCTCCGAAATGACCGTCTGAAGTGACCTTACGATTATGAATTTCAAGGGAGTGAACAGAAGTAATTTTTGGCAGCTCAGTTGGGTTGAGAAGATGAATGCGCCAACTAACATAATAGCGATGCTGACAATGGAGGCCAATGTTCTTGTTAAATAACGTCATTGGGCTGTAGAGTGAGAGCCGATATTTGCCCTGGACGTTTGCCTTTGCAGCTTGATCTTCGACGGACTTGAGGGTGGCGAAGAGGAATTTGATTTGCTGTGTGAAAGACTCGTCTTTTCCCCTGAATTCTTTCATGTTCTCACGGCAGGGCATGTCATCGACATCTTCATAGATAACAGGGGCAAAGCTTGGCCTGAAAACCACCTCCCGAAGATATGCTAGACGGTGGCCAGAGTAAAGAGCGAGAAAGGAGTCGGAGGTGCGATCGTTGATGACGAACTCTTCATAGGCAGCAGAATATTTCCCTGCTGCATGCCGGAATTTGCTGGTAAGAGTGAGTACGTTTTTCAGGTCGTCTCTTGGCAAAAAGCTGGCAATCTCGTCAATGAGTTCCCGCGGTAGTCTATCCATGGCGGTCTGATATAAGAGGGTCAACAGCTCACGGCACAGTTGAAGGCTCGGAGTGTGATAAGCATGCCAAGGCGCTAACGTTGTTGCTTACTCGAAGACTTTCGATGCTGGCTGTGTCTACTTTGGTTCTGATGGTGAATGCCAAGTATACCTAGTCACCATCAGTCAGTGGTTCTAGGAACGCACTTGGGTGGGCAGGGACAAACTAGTCACATGTTGGAACATCAACCGCAGTCTGAATAGCGTTGCATGGTTGGAATTGTCATTAGCCAACTCTCGGCTGTTGTCTTGAACAATAGCTGCTCGGATCTTCTGCTCTGGCTCTGTCGAGCTTTTTGGCCAATCTGATACTGCACCTTGCTGCCGGTGTCAGTGTCGGTGCCAGTCAGGGATGATGGGCAATGCGAACGACATGCATGCATTGTGACTGCCGAAGAAGCTGCATAATCCATCAAAGGTGACATTGGAGCATCAAGGACAGTTTTGACGTGTGTGTCTATCAGTGGTGCAAAGCAAAGGACGTGGCGTGGATGGGCAGATGCGTTGTCGTTCGCTGGGGGACCCTGCCTCTTCCCAACGCACAGCTCCCCCACATTCGGCATCCAATCCAAGCACCAGGCGCGACCATACGACGACGCGGCCGGTCGCGACGTATTAGCTGATGCAGACTCCCGCCCGTTAGAGCTGCACAAGAACAAATCCATCACCGAGAGAGTTTAGCCATTGCACGCCGCACATCCATCACTCAAATTGGCCTGGCTGCCCCTGAATCAGTTGCCATGGAGGTCCCCACTGCCAGCGACACGGAAGCTTCCTCGACCACAACTCAGGCCGGGAGTCCGCAGCGAAAAAAGCTGCCCGCACCGTCGACGCCAACCTCCTCCATCCGTCGCAAAATGGCCTCCAGTTCGGCTGCTGCCACCAAGGACGCCGTGCCACCGCGCCGGCCGACCACCGCCAGCTCTGCCACCGCCAGTGCACGCCGGCCCCCGGCAAGAACCACGCCAGCAACAGGCACAGCACGAGCTTCCACCGCCGCGTCCAAGCCCCTCTCCAGCTCGACATCGCGCGTCGGTGCTGCTGGCTCCAGCCTGAACAAGCCGCCCACGCGTCCAGCGCCCGGCTCCGTCGCTAGGAGGGCCGGCCTGGCATCCAAGTCGGCCGCCTCAGATGTCGAGCCCGACCTGTCCTCGGTGACGTCTGGGGACGAGAACAAGAGGTCGGCAGTGCACAGGACGCCGGCTGTGGCAGGTGCAGCTGCACGATCGTCACCAGGGAAGACGACACCACGGCCCTCGATTGCACCCTCGACCGCCACGGGAGCCAAACGGCCCCTGACCACGCGTCCAGCCGCCGAGACGTCGACGGCACGAGCAGCCGCCCCCCGTGCATCGCTAGCCTCGTCCACCAGGACATCTGGCGTGCGGCCTTCAGCAGCGACAGCAAGGGCCGCGGTCGGCACGGCACCTGCATCCAAGGCCCCGGCTGCCCACGCCAAGAAGCCCTCTGTAGTTTCACCAGCATCGGCAGCACAAGACACAGCCTCGGAGGAGTTGTAGGGTTCATCCGCCTCTTACTACAAAAAGCATCGTGCTGACGTATTTCAAACAGGTCCAGTCCAGTCAGCGGCCCCGTACGCAGCCATGCGCCCTCCAAAGACAAGGCTGCTTCAGATGCCGAAGCCGAGGTCAGGAAGAGCGCTCTCTCGCCCCCCAAAGCTGCGCTGGCGAAGCCGGGCGAAGAGACACCCCGACCAGACACAGCCCCCAGTGGGCCTGGCGAGATGGACGTCGAGACGAAGCGCCGCAGCGCTCAGATAATGCAAGACTTCTTCAAGGAGACCAATCTGCGCGAGCAGCTACAGGAGCAATGTGACCATCTCAACCGGGAAGTCGACAATCTGCAGTCAGAGAAGGCCAGGTTGAAGAAGCAGCTGGCCGATGCACAAGCCGCTGTTGCAGAAAAGGACAAAACAATCGCCAGTGTCTCACAGGCTACTGGAACAGATCAGGCAGCCGTGGACGAGATGGGTGCAAAGTTTGCGCGAGAAACAAGGCAATTAGAAGAGCAGAGCTTGAAGCTGGAAGAAGAGAAACAAGCCGAAGCCACAAAGGCAGCAGAGCTTCAACAGGTGCTTGACGATCTCAACGATGAGCTCGAGCGACAGGGTCGCGAATGGGACGCCGAAAAGAAGAAGCTCGCTGAGCAGGCAACAGAAATTGCGGACCTCGCTCGGGAGGTTGCAACACTTAAGAACGAACGCGACGCTCTATCTGACGAACTCAAGGCTGCTCAAACCACTCTGGATAGCCTCCAAACAAAGCTTGTCGATCTCGAGCAAAGTACAACCGGCGAATTACGCTTACGAGACGAAAAAGTAAATGACCTCACCAGCACCATCGAAGATCTACGGGCGGAGCTTGAATCTTCAAATCAAAGGCACAGTGACGCCTTGAAAGATACCCAAAGCTCATTAGAATCCAAAGCATCAGAATCTGCATCCGTGGTAGAAGAGTTACAAGCAAAACTCCAGTCTATCCACCAACAGCACACCAACGATCTCAATTTGAAAGATGAGACCATTGCATCTCACATCAAAGCGAAAGAAGAACTGCTAAATGACTTATCAAATCTTCAACAGCGCGCTGATCAAACCGCAGCGGATGCCAAAAGGGAGCGCAGTGCCCACGCTGAAGAGCTCCAGAAGAAAGTTGATGAATTGCGGCAGCTAACAGACGAGGATATGCGCGTTAAAGAAGAGGAGATTTCTGGCCATCTCAAGTCCATCGACGGCTTACAAGCGCAGATTGCGAAATTACATCAGGGTGAGACGGAAGGCGCCAATATCGCGCAGCAACTCCAAGGCCAGATTCAGGAGCTTATGAAGTCGCATGAAGCGGCGCTCAAGACCAAAGTCGACGAAAACGACGAACTCGTTCAGCAACTAGACGCAATCAATGACCAACTCAGCCTCGATGCATCACAGCTTGAACAGCTGAAGGATGAGGCAGAAGGTCTTCGCAAAACTATCTGGACCCTTGAGCAAGTCTCGCAACAAGAGAGCTCACAGCATGCTTCGGAGATCGCACAGATTCGAGCGGAACTCAATGAAGCAATCAAGACAGCCGATAATTACAAGTCTGAACTAGATGTTGTACAAGAGAGGCACCAACAGGACCGACAAACTTTAGAAGCTGATGCAAAGAAGCAACTAGAGCAATACGAAAAGCTCTCTGAAGAACGCGCCGAAGAGCTCGAAACTCTGAAGAAGGATTTGTTGACACTACAGGACAGCTCAGGTTCTGCGTCGCAAGACCTCACTGATGCGCTTGCAAAGATCAAGCAAGTAGAGGAGGAAAAGGCTGGTCTTGTAGAGGCTCACACCGAGTCACAAGAGCTTGCCGCTGACCTTGAAGCTCATGTTGATACTTTGATGAATGAGATAAGCGCAGGCAAAGAAATCCAGGCTAGCTTAAAGGCGTTATTGGAAGAGAAGAGCGCAGTGGAAGAAGCACACGCCAAATCACAGACCATCATCGTGGATCTGCAGAGCCGTCATGACTCTTTGCTGGAAGATAAGATCACAGCAGAAGACGCACATGCTCGTGCCATAGATGCATTGAAACAGAGTTCGGACAGCGCAACGAAAAATTTGCTCGGCGAATTGCAATCAAAGTACGACACGCTGCTGGAAGAGAAGAATGCCGCCGAAGAGGCACACGGCATGTCCAAAACAATCATGTCCGACCTCCAGGCTCGACACGATGCTCTGTTACAAGAGAAAACTTCGGCAGAAGATGCGCACGCCCGCGCGATCGAGGCACTAAGACAAGATAGCGAGAGTGCGGGAAAACAGCTCCTTAGGGATTTGCAGTCGAAGTATGATACTCTCCTCGAAGAAAAGAGTAACGTAGAGGGCGCTCACAAAACTGAACTGGAGGACTTGCAATTGCAGCGGGATGTAATCTCTATGCGACTTACAGATCTTGAGGCAGCGCATAGCGAGGCTCTTACTGAGCACATGACTACACAAGATGCCTATCGCGAGGCGCTCGAGAGCCAACAAGTACAGATTGAGCAGAATTATGCTTCGCTACTTGATGCCCTACAAGCAGATGCCTCAAGGCTAGAACAAGAAAAGACAATAGCTCTCAATGAGGTTGCAGCCCTCAAGAAGGAACTGGGATCGAGAGAGGAGTCGGGCTCAGCCAGCCTCAATGAGCTATCAAAGAAATACGAGGCTCTTCTTGCCGACAAAGCCAACGCTGAACATGAGCACCAGGCAGCCATCATGCTACTAAAAGAGGACCTGAAGGAGCAACACGAGCAGGCTTTATCCGAGCTGCAGTCCAAGTATAACGCATTACAGCAACAGCTCGCAAATACTGACCAAGAGCATAGCGACGCCATTGAGCTGTTGAAAGAAGAACTCAAGGATGGCTATTCAAACGATGTACAAGCGTTGAAGCAACAGCTTGAAGCCTTACAGAAGCAACATGTCAACCTCGCTGAGCAAAAAGTAGCCATGGACCAAGCTCACGAAAAAGCTATAACCGAGCTTATGACGGGCATGGAAGCAAGCCAGTCAGACGCTGTCCAGCAGCTACAGAAGAAATATGACACTCTAGTTGCACGATTAGAGGCAGCCCAAGCGAGCCACGCCGCCGAGCTCGAGGCACGCAAACAGGATGATAACGAGCAGCAAACGCTGTACAAGGACCTCAAATCACATCACGAGAAAGCCGTTGCTGATGTAGACTCGCACACGCAAGAACTAGAACGCCTTCACAAGGTGATCAAAGCAATCGAAAACGAGCGCGATCAAGCCGCCACCGCCGCGCAGGACGCCGAAGACCGCATCGAGACCATGAAAGGCGAAGTCGTCCGCAAACACCTCGCCCGCGTCGAACCCCTCGAGAAAGAAAACGCCGCGCTATCCGATAAAATCGGCCGCCTAGAAGCCATCATCGCAGCCGGCGACCGCGTTGCCCGCGCCGCCGCCACTATGGGCGAAAAGCGCACCATGAATACTCTCGCCGAAGAAGACGAAGACGAAGAAGGCGATTCCTCCTCCTCTGGCTCCCACCACGGCCCCCAAATCCCCAGCCACCCAAAGGACGTCATTGGAACTGTGAGTTGAGCCCCGTACGTCCCTGTCTTTTAGCCAATCGCAAACCCCTAAAGATCGCTTAACTGATATGCTGCAGCAGTTGGCCGCAATGCAAACGACTTTGACGCAGCTCAGTGAGCTCAATAACGATCATATTATGGAGAGTTCGCGCACCGCTCAGAAACTCACGGAGCAGAACTAGTGGTGTTTGCTTCAGTGAATTCTTTCTCGGGGCGGCTTGGGGGTGACGGGTGGGGTATTGTTGTTATGACTTATCTCTCTTTTTAATGCATAATTACTATTGCTGGGTGCGCCGCTGTGGGCGCGTGGGTGGGCTGTATGTATACCCTTGCTTGGTGTTGGTGAGTGATCGTAATGTGTGTAGTTTTATTATACCCTTTTGGTTTTTGGTACCTTTTTGTTTTTGAAATGGGGTGTTTGGAGGTGGAACTCGTCTACATGAAGTTGGAGTGTGATGTTGTTGAAGTGATTTCTCAATTCCGCTAAAGCTTGCGCTTGGATTCATGTCTATATTACAGCTCTGAACGCCTAAGAAAAGCTTTTAGTAGCTAGTGTACTACGAATGCGCTCTTTAGCAATTCGTTGAAGCGGACCGACATAATCGATGGAGATAGGGAAGAAGATTAAATAGTGGTACAAGAGGCGCCCACATAGAGCTTGAGGTTCAGTCCAGAAGGTCCCACCGCTATTTATGACCTTACCCAGCCATCGAGAATCAAAAGTTCTACCCAAGAATAATTTCACAATCTACAAAGAACTTTCTCCAGTCATACTCGTCCCAGAGGCGGACAGGAATATCCTTGGCATCCAAGGCGTTCATCCCATCTAGGTCTCCGCAATCATGATGCCAAATCTCCCCTAAACTTCTTTCTACGAATCTCATGTATCGATATTCATGTAAGATAACATCTTGGCTCTGTTGTAAGGTGGAATGCAGCTCGAATATGCCGATACGTTCATAGTATGTTGCACATTGCTGCACCAGTAATATGGTGATGACATTGCTTGGCGGTAGTTTGGATCGAGTTTCGAACAAAATGCCTCGTATCGGTTTCGATAGATCCAGGGCAGACGGTTCAACGTCCCAAGAAACACAGTTCAGCACTATTCCGAGGTTTTCATTTAGTGGGAACGTCAGGTATAGCTTTTGTTCATCTTCTTGAAGTTGTTCCTGGACTACAGAGTTGGTATAAGGGACAATGTTTTTCGAGGTTCTGATGAATGTTAAGTTTGCTGACATAGCTTGTATCGCCAGGTATCGGGGCGCGTCTTCTGGATTGATATTGAGGATGGATTCGTCCAAACGGAATCGTGTGTTGTCTTGGGGATAGTGTAAATAACGGACTCGGGCACTGACTTCTAATTCTTGGCCCCATTGAATTTTACCAGCCCATGCCAGTGGAGACCAGCTAGGAAAACCAATTCGCCGCTTACACGGTTTGACGTGCCGCCATAATATCGCCATCTCCGTCGACTTCGGTGGATGCACATGCAGCAAAATAATCTTCATAGGTAAACCCCAGATGTGGCCCAGACCTGGTATTTTGACAGTATTCAGTGCTCCTACAATGGCGGCAAGAGCGTCTGATTCGTAGGTTAATTCACGACCTGCGTAGGCCCGAACGACCGAATGGTACAAACCCATGTCCCAATGACCTCTAGGCGGGATATAGCGTCCAGTTGAATATTCGGATGGCATCCAGCCCTGAATACCACGGATACTATGACGATTTGCGTGGAAATTATTGCAAATGTACACCATTTGCTCATTATTGAATACCAATCGCCGTTTTGAGAAGTAAAACTCTTGGAATGTCCATCCACGAGAGCCATATTTTGAAGTTGTTAGCCACTCCAACGAAAATGATCTTGGGAGCCTTTGCAGCCTATATGAGTGCGATGGCAGTCGCAGAGAGTTAAGCTCAGTCGTTGTTTGAATGCCGCCTAGTCCGTCGTTTGCATTTTCTCCTCCTGCTGCAACTATTGTTAATTGAGCAGCAGAATAAATTCCAGCCATTTGCATTATTTGATCATGTCTCTCTTGGATTTTGTCTTGCTCGATACACTGTTCAGGTAAGCTACGCGAATAACAAGCATACACCCAAACTTACATATCTATCAACCCAAAGGTATTTATAACCTAGCTTTTGAGCAACGAAACAGCTATCTAGTATAGTCTTGGGGAAATTTCCTTGAACACATGAGTCTTCGATATCAGAATGACTATGTGTCTGCCCCCACACATATGACAGAGCAACATAGTGACATCCAGCAGGGGCGATTACTACGACTTTTCGTTTGCAGTCAAGAACTTTGAGATTATTTAGAGTACTAGGGTCGTTGGCAGTACACTCTGGGTTGTGATTATGTATGCATCCTGCTATTTGGCCTTTGATGAGACCAAGAGGAAAGCCGCCAAGCCATAGAGACTCACAGGATGCTTCATCCTGAGAACCTAGATCCTTTGAGACAACCGCATATGGGGCCATAGAAGGAGGACCATGAACACTACTAAAATTTAGCAGCCCAAAGATTTGATGCTCGCTATATAGCTTGTTTTGCAACGTCAGGTGGTAGAGCGGATATAAAAGAAGTAAAATGCGATCTCGAGAGGCAAAGATATCTGCCAAAAAGTGACAGATACAACAATTAGATGTCTGTAGATGCTCTCTGGTGTAATTGGATGATACTAGCATGTTTGGTGTCTGTAATGGCTTGGAGGGATCCAAAATATCGTCCCATGGTATTGTGCGGCACTTGTCACAGAGAGTATCTCGTCCGCTGCTCATTCCTGGTTGAATAGAAGCATCTTGCGCATCGATATCATCCTTTTCTTTTTTTGGAAGCTTAGCTATAGTAGCGCCACTACGTACGCTCGAGTCCATCGTTGACACCAGTCGCTTCTAAATACACAGAGCACTATGAAGTTTTTTTTTTTTTTTTTTTTTATCAAAGTGAGAGTTATATCGCTGTTTGAGGAGTGTAAGATGTCAAGTTGATGAGACGACCTAAAGCTGTAGCCTAGAACAGGTGCGGGGTCAGGCTGAACAATTATGCATCAAGTGTGGCTGACGAAGAGTCTCTCCGTTCAAGTTCAACAAAAATTCTCCAAGCCAAGGCAGGTACCTAAATCAAATTTGCTGCTTTTTCATCCACTCCTCAGCCTCTTCCTTGAACTCTGGTCTCCACCTCGTCAGAGGCGGCCTCTCATTCACAATATCACCAACAGACCATAACATGCGCTTTTTGTCTGTCTCCTCAGTGACATCGTTGTCTGGACAAATAATGTAGAACTTTTCATCTCCCATCTTCTTGTACATGTACTCTGCGACCTGAGCGCCCGACCATGCACCTTCAGGCTTGGCTTGGTCCAAGCCAGCCGCCTTACCAGTCTGGATGACAATAATGTTAGTAGAAGTCAACAGAGAGGTCGGAATAGTGCATACAAGCCCTGTAAAAGTCCAGCCAGGAACGAGGAGATGCACCCCGATGTTGGTGTCTCTTAGGTCAAAACTTAGATGTTCTGCCAACGCCTTTACGGCTGCTTTGCTCGCATTGTATGCTGGGCTTCCTGGGGGATTCGTGATGCCTTGTTTGCTTCCGGTGATTACAATCGCAGAAGGTTGGTCTGATGAACGTGCCTTGAACAGGGGCACGTAGGTGTTTAGACCATTTATCACGCCGTTGAGATTGGTGTGTAGGATCTGTAAAGTCACTTGATGCATCGCCTAACGGAACATATCATAATTACCTTATCGAAATAGCCCTCATCGCCCCATCCGCCTCTTGCTCCGATACCTGCGTTCAACATCAAGAAATCAACCTCTCCAACTTGCTCTTTCAACTTCTTCCATTCTCCACGCTCCCCAACATCGACTTTCAAACACTGCACATCACCGCTAAGATTTTTCTTCGCTAGGCCCAATGCCTCTTGATTGAAGTCGGCGATCGTGACTTTCATAGAGTGTTTGAGACATAGTTCCGCAACGGCATAGCCAATGCCTGATGCGCCACCGGTGATAAGGGCGTGGGCGGAGGAGCGGAAGACTGAAGCCATGTTGATCGCGTGGGCAACTCAATTCGACTGTGAGAAAATTCCCAAGAGATCTTGAACGCAGTAAACGAACTCATATATACCTTGAGGAAGTGGGGCCAGTGATGACTATCATCCTAACTCCGCATACTATCTCCGAAGTCTAGTACCGGCAGCACCGACAAATTATGATAGGATTTGCGGTGATACTTTGTGTAAACTGACCGAGCTTGCTAGGACAATAAAGCCTCGAAATGGGAGCTTTCCTTCATTGTACGTAAATTCATGAAGTGTTAAACACACCGATCCTATTACAGGTCGTCAAAAGTATTCGGAATTCACGAAAAGGCGTTTTGTAGGAAAAGACAGGAATTAAACGCTAAACTACATGACATAGCAAAAGCCCTTTTACCCAAACCCCTAGCCAACTAAAATTTTACAAAGGAAAAAAAGGGTATCTTTATGTATTCCACCAAAACCACTCCATCCCCAAACAAACCTCCTTCACTTCTCCTTCGCAGCAAGTATATTCAAATCCTCAACCGCCGTCTCAAACCTCTCTACACCAGGCCTCTCCGCCTTATCCGCGCTTTCTACAGGATTGGGTTGGACACCAGGACTAAACAACCCAGCCCCAGGTGCAGTCCAGAATCTCTCGACGCCCGGTCTTTCTATTTCATTGGCTACCTCGAGCTCTGCACCCAGTTCTTTGTCAGCGTCTCGTTCGATGGCTGCTGGGGTCTCAATGTGCATGCTTTCTAACGTGAGCGTGCTGGCGTTTGCTTCTTGGCCGTAGATGCCCACTCCGTCAACTTTCAGGCTGAATGGGTACGCGATTCCGCCTTTGGTCGGGCGCGTGCTTGACCCGTCTGAAGCGGGGATCAGCGTTGCGGGAGATTGCGGGTGGTCTGAAAGGACGATTCCAGGTGTGGTAGGGGAATCGAGGGGTTCGGGTTCGTTAGGTGGGGTGGGGAGGTTTGAGACTTGGCGTTCGGGTGCGATTCGTGTTGCTTCTGTGAGGCCGGGAGTGGGAAGGGGGTGGAGGGATTCGACTGAAGCTGCGACTTGGCCTCGGTCGGTCACGGCAGATGTATGCGAATGAGAGCGAGACCGGGTCTTCTTTGGCGCAGCCAGGTTGGATCGACTGCGTTTGGATTTTATGGCGCGTTTAGAGTCAGTGGCTCCATCGGTTGGGGCCTGGTCTGGCTCGGTGGAATCTGGCTGGTCACTGCTTTGGCCAGCTCTCTTCTCGCGGACGATCTATTTTTGTTAGCGATTTTAAGAAATATCCATAAACAAAAATGCCTTACTGTTGCCGAATCGTGACTGCTTCCCCAACCAGCCCACATCGACATGCCCCAACTCCTCTTTTTCGCCTTCTCAGCCTTCATACCCTTGACTCTCCTACCAGCCAGCGCAGTAGGAGGCGGCAATTCGCCATCGAATCCCTCGAAGCCTTTTTCCATCTCTTTTAGCCTTTGCTTTTGAATTTTGATCTTCTGCTTGGCGAACTTGGTATTCCATTGCTGTTGTGCTTTCATCCACTTGCTGACGGGTCCGGTCTTGGGAACGCCCACATCTGTAGCAGGAAGATTCAAAGCCTCAAGTTCTTCTTTGGCTGCAAGAGGGTATATCCGCCCGTGTCTGTCGATTCGTTGTCTTATCATGTGCTGCTCGAAGGGAGGAAGAGGATCACCAGCCTTGCCAACAATTGCTGTTGGTTTCTTTTGTACAGGTGCTTCGGCGCCATTCTGTCGTGTTCTTTCTCCTTCTGTCTTAGAGTCTTTGTCATTATCGGGTGGCACCTCGGCATTCGGGCTTTCTGAATCGGATGACCCGCTACTAATGAATGAAATATCATCATCGTCATCAATCTCGATAGATTTGTGCTGTGCTCGAGCAAGCGCCCAAGCCCCAAATTGCGCGATACTTCGGTACATGTGTTTCGCTGGACGGGTGAAACTTAGGGTCGGGCCCACGTGGCAGAGATCCTCCCAAACCTGGAGGTTGACATTGGTGGGTTTGTATCTTGCCGCTTTAGCTTGTATCTCCTCAGCTGTTTGATTGTTTGATGGGGGAGGTAGGTATGCCAACGGCTGTGCGGCCTTGTGCGCGATGTAGATTTGCTCATCCCGGAGTAGTTCTCCGCCACCAGTTTGAATGAGCAAAGGCGGCAACCCGCCAAGAGAGGGCTGTAAAGCTGGGGAAACCAGTGGGTGGGTCAGAAGATGATTCGGTGCGTACATTTGGATCTGGTCCTTGATCTCCACGCGCATTTCGGCGTCGAGTTGGACTGATAATATGCTCTTTGGGCCAATGCTATACTTCCCATCTGCAGAAATCCATGTGTCTTTAGCCTCATCCGCAGCTGCAGTGTCAAGGGGCTCTTTCATATCAGGTTGATCGCTAGAGCGGACGGAAAACCCTCGTACACGATCCTTCTTCGCCTCCTTTCGTGCTTCATGGTCCTGCTTTTCATCTTTTGATGTGGGTCCATGACGGGGTCTCTTTCGCTTTGGCTGAGTTGTACGAGCGCGATCGTACTCAAGTAGATCATCGGCATTAGGGGGCGCTACATAACGTTAGTATCTATGGTAAATGAAGTCCACAAGTTACTTGCGCCAACTGATGCTCGGCTTATGGATGAAGCCATGCGCGGGAATATAATCCATCTTTCCATCACCATCAAGACTAGGGAAGCTGTGCGTCAAATCCACCCAAGGACTAATCAAGATGGCACCTGCAGGCAGTGGCACGCCTTGGTCTCGCAGCGTGACCAGCATACTCAAGACCATTCCGCCGCCAGCCGAGTCCCCAGCCAGAATGATGGTAGTGGGATCATGCTTTTCCTCCAAGAGATACAGATACACAGCCAAGCCTATTCTAGTCAGCGTCACCATCACACCTGTCAGCCCTTTGTCATCACTCACAGTCCTGCAAGCCACATGGAAACGGAAACTGCGGCGCAAGCCTGTATTTTGGCGCTATAACCCGAGCCTTCAATTTACGTGCATGGCGCTGCAGCTGGTACCGATGCTCGTCCACGCTGCCGAAGAAATAGGCACCTCCATGGACATACAGCATGATGCGATCGCCCTTGACGATGTTCAACTGCTTCCGCGCATCATGGTCCTTACGCATCTCAATCCATTCCGCACTCAGCGTTGCCCCATCTCTTCTCCATTGCCACCAATTCTCGCCGCCGACTGCGCTGATGCCCTTAGGGCCGAGTTGTGCGCCGATGAGCTTGGCGGATCGCAATAGCTGGGCCGAAGATATCTCGACCACTTTGACATGTATCCAGTGCGGTACCGGGACCCATTGCGACGTGAACGCTTGCAGCTCTTCGACAGTATGGAACGACGCATAGTGGAGGAAGCGCCGGATCAGCTCGAGGCCTTCGTGATAGCGGACGTGGGCGGTTGGCTTTTGGCGTAAGGGGGCGCGGTTGAGGTAGTGGGTGAGATAGGTATGGATGACCGTCGGCGTCACTGCAAGGCCTACGGATATAGTATTCACCGGCATGGTGGGTTATTATGGTAAGAAGGGAATAGGGATAACGGAGCTATCGGAGCTAAACGTCGACGCGTCCAGCTCTACCGAAAGAAAGGAAATTGAAAACAGATTAGTAGAACGGCACGGGCATGCCTAAAGGAATGAAAGGAAGTAGAACAGAGGAGACGGCGCTTGCAGGAAGTCGGCGGAAGAAGAAGAAGAATAAGCACGTGTTGATGATCCCCAGATCTCCTCTCCTGCATCGAGCCGGCCCAGGGGCACCATTGGAGCTAGGACCCTATACCACTACGTCATTCATCATGGCCCACCTCTGACGCATCTTCGAGCATGCATGCCCCGACCACGTCGCCTCGTCCCTGCTGAGACATGCACGGCAAGACAGAAGCTGGTCATTGACATCATCAGGTTCTCCAGATGCGCAGCTCTGAGCTGCGCATCAGTGTATCAGTGTATCAGCGTATCAGCGTATCAGCCTAAACGACACAGCGCTCCAGCCTCTCATTTCTTTCACGAAGCATCGTCTTTCATAGCATCTTTACAAACCTCTAGTCCCCATCTAGTCTTTCAACAGCTTCCTCGTCGCGCTCTCCATCCACAGTTTGGTGTACCACCTATGCGCCAGCTGAAAGTTCCACGGTAGCGGCTGGGCATCCTTGCCCTCAGGCGTGGTGTTCACAAATAGCGATTTGAGATGAAACGTCGCCGTCTGCGCCTCATCATCGGTGCTGACCTCCATCGCGAATAATCCATCCGATGGTCGATGCTCCGTATTCAGCGGCGAGTCACCACACCGCACGACAACCTACCAAGCCAGCCAATTAGCGTATGCCAACAAACAACATGTATGCTAAAGCCAGGGAAAATTACCTTGTTGGTGTCATGTTGCACAACCTCGAAATGATCCGTAATCTTCGTCCCAACTGCATACTCGCTCTTCTCCAATTCCTTCACATCCCAGAGGTGATCCTCCCTCCCCTCCAACGCACGGTACTTCCTCTCCAAGAACCGTCTCTGCACCCTGTACCCCACCCCACTCCATATGCCTCTGCAAAAATCCGTCGCGAGCCGCGCCTGGTCGACGGAGCCGGCTATCCTGTACTTTTCTGGCAGCTTGGCGTAGGGTATTGACTTGATGGCGTGGTCGATGCATACCGGCGGGTTGGAGCTGGGATTGTGAGACTGGAAGACAGGCGTGCGCAGGTCGGGTGAGGAGGTGTCGTATGGGACGAATTTTGTGCCGCGCGTGTAGAAGCTCATGACGCTGTAGCCGAGGAGGGCATTTGCGCCGAGGCCGCCTGCGATGCCGACGAAAACGCCTAACACGCGTTTGCCGGCAGAGATGCGCCGTATTTGGGGCGGAGGGCTGATTGTGTTCATGGTGGCCATGTGGATTGGGCTTGTCTAGGTAGCTTGCGACGATAAATAATGGTGGTGTCGAGTTTTCGGAGCTTGGACGCTAGCTCTGCGGCGGGACGCATGGACGACGGATGAGGGAAGCCGGGCAGGACCGTCACACACTATGAAGAGACTTTGTTTTCGACCACTTTTGCACTGTGCATTGCAATTCGTGGTATATTCTTAGATAGTCTCTAGCTCCTAAACAGCACCAGCCCAGCCTCCTCGACATCCACTTCCTCATCCGCTTCGTTCTCTCCCTCATCCTGCTCGCCCAGTGCCACTCTCTGTCCAAATAGACTGCTGAACAACTCATCCCGCTGCCTCTCACTCCACTCGCCTCGCTCTTCCGGCGCCATGAAATTCTGCAGCTTCTCTTGCACGGTATATCGTAACCTGCGCCCTTTGCTGGCCTTTGTGTCGACATTCTTTTTGGTTTTTGCGTCACGCACAACCTGCCATGGTGCTTGAACTACAAACTCGGCGACACCGCCATTCGCAGTGTCAGCACTTCGTTGCTCGAGTAACTCCTTGAGCATGAGTCCGTAAAAATCAGCGTCATCGTATATTGTGGGATCTGGCTGTGTGCCTTTGTTGGAAACACTGGCCTGAATTGGGGCACAAGAGCGTGCTATTTGCGTTCGCGTGACAAGATGCGATGATGTCAATTGGCTGTCAAGGACCTCGGTGATGGTCTGGGTGGCCGAAGCGTTGAGTCGATTTTGGTTATTGGTCACTGTTGTTGCGCGAGTTTTGGTGGACCAGCGCTCTAGGACTGCTCTGCGGTGTGGATGCGCTGCCTTTTCAGCACTGGCCATCGAGGCCCAGATGTCGTGTGACGGTGTGCTGGGGTCGAATGTGGTGCGCTTTCGCTTTTGGCCTGTTCGCGCTTCCTCGAGAGAGTAACGCAGATCGGTGATGTTGTTGAGAAGGGTGAGTGCAGCCGTCTCTGCTGCCTCAATGGACGGCGACGGAGCTGTAGCCTCCTTGTAAGAGTCTGCAGCCATGGAGTTGACCGAAATCAGGGCTTTCTGCAGTCGAATGCGTGTGTTGAGAAGGGAATCGAAGGTTTTTCGCTGTCTCTTGACTGCTTGCCCTTTTGCGACATCTGACTGCGCGCCCGCGGCCAGGGTGGAGGTGAAGGATTTGGTGTCCTGGAACAAGCTGCGCACTGCCAATGAAGGGTTTTTTGTTTCGTCGCCGGACTCACCATCGGAGAGGTCTGATTCTGATGCTGTGCCATCCTCTTCCGATTGGGCACCGCCTTCCTCCTCGTCCTCACTATCCACCTTGTCGTCCTCGCTATCCAGCTCGACGCCGTTGATACTCTCTGCCTCGCTATCATCCTCATCAAAGCCCCTCGCAAACGGGTCGTCGCTATCGCTGTCCTGTAGCTCGTTCCGGCTCACGGCGCGGCCTTTGTAAGCTGGTCCCGGGAGGGCATCTGTCTTTTGCCTCAGCTTGCTCTTTCCCACGGCCGTATAATGTTGGCGGCCAGCATTTTCATCTTCTGCGTCTGAAAAGTCGGCGTCTGAGCGTTCGTCTGAGCTAGAGCTTGGTGCAGGATCGAGCAGCGACTCCGGGTCAAAGTCCATTTTCGCCTTCTTCATTGTGGGCCACTTCCGCAGACAGTCGATGATTGGAAAGAGGCTGTGTAGTTGCACAGATGTTTTTCCAGGCCAGCGAACTTTTGCGCCCCACAAAAAAGTTGCAGCTTCGTCGGCACTTTATTTCCCCGACACGGCCATCACCTCCGTCATCAACTCCGCAACCACTATTCCTGCCACCATGTCGTGTCATGTGATCACATGAAGCAAGATGCTTAGGCCACGGCTGTTTTCTACACTATCTTGCTTGCGCCATGAAAACCCCCTGGGCCTCCCGCGCTCTGGTGCTCCGCCCCATATCCCACGCATGCAACGAGGGCTGCCACAAAAGAAACGAATAGCACAAGTAAAAAAGGTGATTGCCGTGTCTTCAGCCAAAGGGGGAGTGGGCAAGAGCACAATTGCTGGTGCGCCTTCTCCATGCATTTCTGTAAGCTCGCATACTGAAAACATAGACAGCGAACCTTGCTCTCAGCTTTGCGCGGAGAGGCTACAAAGCCGGCATACTTGATACCGATATCTTTGGGCCCTCTATTCCCACCCTCTTAAACCTTTCAGGCGAGCCGCGACTATCTTCCAGTTAGTCTGTAGCCCGGCCCAGCCCATCAGCCTCTTCTAACCTTCAATTCTAGACAACCAGCTTCTGCCTCTCTCCAATTATGGGTTGAAGTCCATGTCTATGGGCTATCTTATCCCCGAATCTTCCCCCGTGGCATGGCGCGGGCTCATGGTGATGAAGGCATTGCAACAATTGCTTCACGAAGTGGATTGGGGTGGTCTGGATGTACTGGTCCTGGATATGCCGCCAGGCACGGGTGATGTGCAGCTTACCATCACGCAACAACTAATTCTCGACGGGGCGATTATTGTGTCAACGCCACAGGATCTATCGCTCAAGGATGCGGCCAAGGGCATCGAGCTATTTCGCAAAGTGAATGTGAACTTGCTGGGATTGGTATGCAACATGGCAGGCTTTAAATGCTCTAGTTGCGGGGAAACACACGAGGTGTTTGGAAACATGGACAAAATGAGGAATATGTGTCGCAAGTATGAGTTGGAAATGCTGGGCGAAATTCCTCTGCACACCAGAATATCCGACGATGCGGACCGCGGGAAGCCAACCGTTGTAGCAGATCCAGAGGGCGACCAAGCATTGGTGTTCAGTAAGATGGCTGAAGAAATAGGAGGATCAATTGGCTTAGACGAGTGACGGATCCATTTCCGTTTCAAAACACCCTCAATCCACGATAGTTACCTGGCATTCCATGTAGGTAATTTTGCAAATCTCTGCCTTCGCGTGTCGATTCACAAAGTTGTGCGGCTGAGCGACGGAAACGACACACGAGCACGCACGGCCATTCCACCAGCACAGAGAAGAGAGTCTGGATGGTTCTTTTCAATGCTTAGGGCCAAAATTTCCGAGGCTTATCACTTGACGGGTTGAAGCAGATAGATATTTGCTAACGAAGCTGGACACGATGTGCACAAATTAGGTAGAACATCTTGGGGCAGTGCTCTCGGTTATTTCTGATATCAGCACGGAGGTGCCTTTCAAAAGTCATTGCCCATGCCAAGACACTAAAAAGCCACATTTGTAGGTTAGGTAGCCTAGTGATTGTGACCACATAGTGCGGTCTTGCCCTCAAGTCGTGATTCAAAGGCAACAACTATGTCTCGAGTATTAACATCGTAACTAGGCGCCATATAGGCATGAGAAATGGCTAGATAGCTATTGAAAATTCAGCAAATTGAGAGGTAGAAGAAGACTTCCACATTGTGTGCCAAGATTGTGGCTTTTTTTTTAGCGTGGGTAAGAACTTTTGAAAGGCTCCTCCGTACCTACATGCAAACCAATGACAGCGAGAATATGAGGCTTAACCTTACCGCTATTCCAACAAGCAAGACATCTGCAACCTTTTTCCACCATGGCTTGCGCCGCCAAAGCTCCACCATACTGGAATACTACCCATTGGTAGGGGAAGAGTTGCTTATGCCTACATGCACACTGCGCCCGATGAAATACCGCGACGCCTGACGCCAGCTATTCAGATTTACAACTCTAAATGTCTTGGCGTAGAGAGACTTTGAGGAAATTTTTGTCGCTGTCCTTCTGAACAGCTCGCGCAATCAAACTGCGCTTACATTCGTTTAGGGTGGGAATGCGAAGTGATCGACAAGATCGTAGCAAACGGCAATTGTACTCAACTCTAGGCACAGATATAGCCCATTTCGCCTTGTCGCATCGAGCATGGAACCTCGGTAGGTCATAGCTCCGGTTGCCAAAAGGTTGTGTAGATGGGAAGTTGGTCACAATCTCCATGGGCCAGCCCGACCGGTCAAAACTGGGGTCCAAGTCTATGAAGATTGGATCTGTGTGTTGGTCGTTTGCATGCAACACCCCAGTCCGTAGTCTACAAGCTCGTACCCACTCCTGCAATCTTACTGGCCAACCTATGAGACATATGCGAGGAAAGCGAACCTTGTTTCTCAGCTGGCCGTCACGTGGCTCTAGTACCTGTTGATCAGTACGGTTAGCCAATCATGACCACGGCCTTCGCGAGATTCGCCTTGTCGCAAACAAGTAGACGGGTCTAAGCTAGGGGCTAATAGATATCGTCAACGCCACAACTGCAAGCCAGTGCTCAGAATAGCTCCTCATATCCCGTGTTATTCATTGTGCCCAGGTTGGGGCGTGAATGAAGTGTCAAAAAATTTGATTATATATGAGACCCAAGTTCCTGAATTTGTAGTTCATTGCATGCACCTTTTGGACTTCTAACCATATCTAACAAATCGCAATGGCCCCCAATACTTTACATATCTTCCTCTCCTCCTTGGCGCTCCTCTCTTCTCTTGCGCAAGGCAACTCATTCAACGCATTTGAGAAGCGTGAGGTTGGTCTGGAAAAGCGAGCATGTAAGTGCTACCCCCACTGCGTTCTATCCTACTCTAAAAAAAAATCCTAACCTGGCTCAGGTGATCCTGGAGCTACCCTATGTTCACAAGTGGGAGTGGTACAGTACTGTACCAGACCCGGCTACAAGTGCTGTGACGCTACGCACATTGCCCCCCTAGCAGCTGCCTGCTGTCCTGGCGGCTCATACGCCTCACCCGGAAACTATTGCTGCACCAATGGTCGAAACTGTCCTAATGGAAAATCTTGCACAAACTGCACACCCACCGATGGAAGCTCAGGATTCGCCGGATCCGCATTGTCCTCAGTTCCCGTCGTCTCGGTTCCTGCAACAACCAGACCATCAACTGTAACATCCACAAGAGCCACTGCTGCTGGCGTAGTCGGATATTATACCTTTACCATCACATAGTAAGTCATTTGGTGGCTAGATATGTGTATCAGATGACTGACTGGATGTGTAGTTACTACTACCAACTATACTACATCTACGTTCCCAGCCTCACACGCAGCGCGCCTACTTCAAGCCAAGTCACGACAACAACGTACGTCAGTGTTTTTGCCTCCAACAGTGCCGATGCGCAACAATCGTTCAGTGCCGTTTCAGCTACCATTTCTCTGCCCACGCCTGATGCTGCAACTTCCCTTCCCCCATTGCCATCCCAGACGCTGGATAATCCGGGTGCGTCTAGCACTGCGGGGGGAGGCGGGTTCACAGCTGCGCCCAACCCTTCACCAACGCAATTTGGAGGTGGTGCCAGTAGTACCAAGGTGCTGGGTTTTGGTAATTCAGCTGTTACTTGGGTGGTTATGTTGGTTATAGGAGCTGCGGGCTTCGCTTTAAATATGGCTGTTTAAAGCTTGGATTGGATTAAAGTGGGTAAAGATGATACCTTGAGAGTTTTCAGTCCTATAAGTAATGATAATGTGTTGAATGCCATCTTCAAGTAGTTACGAATACCTTAAGTGCTTAGCGTTTGAGCTGCGTGAAATGCTAGACTCGTCCTTGTCCTTAGGATCCCTACATTTTTCCATAACTAGCTATATATAGCATTTGCTAATTTTGTCGCAGGAACAAGAGGCAAGTGCGATTCTCATCTTATCACTTCGATAAAACCCCAGCTTCGCTGACTCAACCCTACCCCTCATCGACTTTGAAGATCTCAACTCGTAATTTAATGCCCTGTCACCGTTCCGGTTAAATTGTGTATGCATGCAGCCCTAACATCCCAGAGACAGCCAATGATAGCCCATGAAACAATCTGCAGGTGGGTTTCGGGTGCGGTAGAGTGATTTTACGCCCGGCATGTCTGCGCAGGTCCTTTGTTGAGCATATAATGCAAGCTTTGTACCTGCACACTGCAGAAAAGTCACTTCTAACTTTGCGCATTGCTCTAAAATTATTGTTGTCCGGTCTTGGGTACGCAAATTTGCCACGCGAGATGGCCGAGAAAGGATCGCAGACAACCAGGGAGCAACCAGCGTCTGTCACAAGAGAAGAACAATATGGGTTAGATTTAGATGTTGTTCTTCTGGATACCGGGGCAGCTCATCTTGAAAATGGCCAGCTTTGCGATCTCAAACTTGCAAAGGATGGTCATACTGTACTCATCCCTCAACCGACCACGGATCCCAACGATCCACTGAATTGGTCCTGGCGGCGAAAGCATCTCATGCTCGCCGTGGTATCTACAACTGCGTTTCTAGGCGACTATGGTAGTGGAGCTGGCATTCCACTCATTGTTATTCAAGGTCAAGAATGGGGTCTCTCGCCTGCGAAAGTGAACGAAGCCGGAAACTTAAACGTACTGATGCTGTAGGTCATCCACAACCAACTTAATGCCACATCTTGACTTTTGCAGAGGTATCGGTGGGCTTTTTTGGATAGTCATCTCCTCGTGGTGGGGCAGGGCGCCTGTCATGTTCTGGTCAACTGTCACTGGAGCTTTCTTTACTTTGGCCTGCGCGGTTACCAATAGCTTCCCAGTCTGGTTAGTAAACCCTACTCTAGGATTAGGTGTACGCCTTAAAAGAGTGTGTAAAGTTGTCTGCGGAGATAGGGAGGGACTGAACAAGTCGCTTCACAAGATGGCAGTCAATCTAACTTGTCCTTTTGTCGGACTACCCCTAACAAAGTACAACTCCTCGATCGGCTAATAAATGCTAACTTCTTGCAGTACGTACTCGTTTGTCTCCGTATACATACCATTTGTGTCACACGACTCACCCTGAGATCGAACACTAACTTTATACTATCTATCCTAGTCTACGGATTCCGTGCGATGATGGGTTTCACACTCACCGCTTATCAAGTTGTTGGCCTTGCTTGTGTCAAAGATATGTTCTTCTTCCATGAGCACGCACGTAAGATCGGCATCTGGGTTGCCATATTTATCCTGTCACCATACCTTGGTCCGTTCTTTGCAAACTTTATTATTGCAGGCACTGGAGATTGGCGAGCTGTCTTCTGGCTTGTGTTTGCGATGTGTTGTTTTGACATAGTCCTGATCTTATTGATCTGTGACGAAACTTACTACGAACGTACCGTACCCATAAGCCAACAACCACCTAGACCTCAAACTTTTACTGGTCGTTTGTCGAGAGTAGTTGGTATTTGGCAAATCCAACACCATACGGGGTACTTTAAGACGGCTCGGCATTCTTGTGGCCGTTTATTGGCAACGTTTCTCAAGCCGATCATTATCCCGGCTATGGTGTATTAGTGCGTGCTAGGCCATAAATCTTGTCGGCATTTATACTAATAATTATTAGTGCTATGAGCTTTATGTGGGCGGTGGGTATCAACATCACGTCCACTATTCTCCTCGAGACACCGGTTGTAGCAGGCGGATACGGCTTTAGATCGAAATCAGTCGGCTTTCTGTATTTCACACCGCTTTTCGCCGTCTCTCTGGGCGAACTTTTTGGCCATTTCTTCAACGACTTTATCGCGAATCGTTATGTCAAGAAAAACAACGGCATATTCAAACCTGAAGCTCGCCTCGTCACTAATTATGTAGCAGCCGCGTTCATGATCCCCGGTTTGATCATTGTAGGACAAACGCTTGAGAAGCATCTGAGCTATGTGGGCATTATCATGGGGTGGGGCATGTATGTTTTTGGTGTAATGCTCGCCACAGTTGCAATCACTGCATATGCACTCGATTCATATGGATCTGCTAGCTCAGAAGTTTCTGGTTTGCTTAATTTCGCAAGAGGTACATTCGTCAGCCCTATAAGCCGTATATTTAGGTCCGCATAGACTGACATCTTGTAGTTATTGCGGGGTTTGCAGTGGGCTATTTTCAGCAACCGTGGGGAGCAAAGAGCGGGTTTGGTCTTTCATTTGGGATTCAGGCTATTATTGTAGCTCTTGCCATGGCTATTATTGTGTTTCTTCAATTTTTTGGAGGTAAGCTTCGAGCCAATGGCGGACCAGTTGTGTAGATATTGTCACCACGACATGTATCGCATTTGATGCGCTTTGGTGCAACGCAGTCGGCTATTTATAATGAAAATTGGTTTATTTGGCTGGCTAGCTACGTACAATTCTTTGGTAGGTCACTAGACGCCTTCTTTTGTGCACTTAGTTACTCTATAACAGTGATTCCCAGGTGAAGAAATATTCATCTGTTTTCAGTCATCAAAAGGGCCTTCCTGTGTAGTCTGGCATTTTGATATGGTGATGTTACTTGCAACTTTACCAAGATCCACACTCTGCAACCGACAGCATGGTTTTGTGTGAATAAATGGAGAGAAATGCGAGCAACTTCAGGCCCGCAAAATACCCATTATCTATGTACTAGTTCTGTTTGTACGTGTCTTTGCGTGAATGAAAAACAAGATGAAAGTTCGACAAATTTCATGTCGATTTTTTTGAACCGCTCAAGGTATGTATATCAAACTTGCTTTCTATTCGGCGGGCTCACATCGTCTCCATCAACTATTGATTGTTAAGCACGAGAAAAAAAAAAAAAAAAAGAGCAACACAGAATCTCCTTGGAGCAGGACATGAGTCAACCGAGCCATTATGTTCCATCTCAAGAAATAGTGGTAATTTCGATCCTTCTGAAACTTATCCTAGGCCGGCCCGGTATCCTCTGAGGCGACATTAGAGAGCTGACAAAGATATTCCCTTGAGACTATCCGGAGAGCTTCGTAACCAGATTTATGATTGCACCCTTACCGAACAGATATAGAGTGGCCTCCACCCACCTCGCCACCTCGAAAGAGGACAACCAATCCCCCAGCTTCCGCAAGCACTTGTCGAAAAATCCACAGGAAGATACGATCTCGCGTATTATTACAACGTTTTGTGGTGCTTTACAATTTCACAAGCTACTGTCCTTATGTGGAGGGTCCTTTGGAGCGGATCAGAAAACATGCTGAGCAATCAAACCCGGGTATCAAAGTCACAAGCCATTATTTGATGCTGGAGGACAAGGAAATGCTTATCTGGAATTGTACGTGTGGTATTGTCCCACGATGGCCACCCCGTGCTTTCCTTTGATACGTACCTGCTGGGCGATGTGGCAATACAATCCTGGAGTCATCGCTTTTGAGCTTGGCGCACACCGAGTTGTCAACTAGAGTCATAGATTAAATTTCTTGCTACTACGTTAAAGAGATTAGGCATACTTATTGAGCCATGTGCTGCATTTTACAATACACTGCTTATCTCAATATATTCAAACCCATCGAAACCCGTGACATGCATCGGGGATTGTAGCGCAGGGAGAACTTTGCACTTTTAGAGAAAGTATCATTATCGACGTTCTAGGTTGTGTTACTGATTTGACCAAGTTATGTTTGGATCAGGTATGAACATGCGCCCAGAAACACTATATCATGAGTTATGCTTAGTTCCATTTTATTCTAAGCTAACAGTGGCTTTATGGAGAATGCTCTACTCTCAAAACCATCGTGATAAGCACGTAAGCCCATTCAATCCGGCGCCATGATGAACTCTCACCCCGACAATGTGCTTTCCCATAGATCGTGTCCATCTTAGGGCGTTGGAGCCAGAAGGACAGCCGCACAAGCAGCTTGACAGGTTCCAAAGGCAGCGTTACAAGTAATTACAGTTGCTGGAGCCGTAGCGCCTAGCGTAGCTCCCCAAGTGAAGCCTGCAGCAGCGTAGCATGCCATGACTACAGCGGCACATCCGGCCTGGCACACGCCATAAGCAGCAGGGCCAGCTGAAGCAGAATGAGGTAGCAAAATGATCCAGGCGGCAGCGCTGACCGACAACAGCTTCATTCTGATTAGACCTGGCGTGATTCGGTCAGACTTTCACAAGTTTTGATTTAAGAACAATCAAGTTCGGCTAAAGGAATGATATGTCTTACTTTGAGATGTAAACAGCCTCAGTGGTGAGAAGTAGGCTTGGTTGAGGGCGCAATATTTAGATATCGGCGGCGCGGGTTGTGGTGTGGGTTGGTATTTGGCGAGGGAAGGTAGAGTTGGTTATAAGTGCGAAAGAGGTCGTTTTATTTATCCATTTGTGTGTAACAGTATGCAAACGAAACGATCATATCACGTGCCCTCATAATTGCTGGTGCCTAGCATGCCTTAAACTTCCCACGTGAAGATAATGATCCTGATATGGCGATCAGCGTAAAAATGAAATGGTCAATAGAATGAGATCGAAATGGGCTATTTTCCTTATGGCGCATGATTCACAGGAACTAAGCAATTTGATTAATACAATATGCTTGAGAAACTGATAAGGATGGATCTTAGCTAGATGCACAGCTATGCATTTGCCTGAACAATCGTCTGAGGCTCCTGGATTTGCCCAAGTTTCTGTCAACTTCACTAGTAAATTTGGAAACTAAGCATCCGCAAGCACTAAGGTAAATTTTCAATTGGTATCACTCGCAAGCAAGACAACGATAGTGCTCCGTTTCGTTTCTTCTCGTCAACGCAATCATCTTTCCACATTGAGTCGATGCAAAGGTAGAAAAACTCTGACACAATTTATATGCGCTGAGGTTGATATGTAGAAAAAGCAATATATATATATCATGTCAAGGCCGTGCCAAACTCGTCAAAAAAAGCGAAAGGACCTTAGATTACTACGTATGATTGAGTAAAAATGGTGAGTAGGCGACTGAACCAGGAAAGGCTGACCCACTAGCCACATGCACCCCGGTCTTGGTAGCGACAACTTAAAACCTCTGCCGGCAGCCGAATCATGCTTCATAATTGCCGGCATCAGATTTCCTACCATTGCGCCACAAAAGTTACACTCCACCGTCCTGATTGTTTCTATGCTACTATGAGGTATAAAAAGCACCTCAGCGCCCACTTTATTGACGACGATGGCGCCAACAGTTTGTTTCACGACCCCGCTCTTCATCTTAGCCGTGTGGGGGATTTCACCGAGGCTTTAGAGCCCACCGTAACCCACCGCTTATGAACTCAAAATCGCTTTTGTCCTGAATCCCAGTAGCTAGAAGCTACACCGGGGCAATCATATACATGATCTTTTGCATTCTAAAAATGTTTACTACCAAGGAATGGTCACAAGATCTAGTTCGCGCTTCCAAGTCTCCTCTAAATAGATTAAACGGATAGATAGTCTCGGGAGTAATTCTCCATACCGGCCAAGCCCATGTCCAGGTCGAAATGCGATGTTTCCACCATTGGGCTATGAGCTTGGAGCAGGGATGCTAATTTCTTTCCAGTTGTATCCCTAGTCATAGGTGATGTTTCCGACACCTTCCTGATTTCGATTGTGTAGGATTTTATGTCTATGTAAATGGTGCTATCCTTTTAATTTCTTTTTCTGCGCTGTTGTCATATTCGTTCTTTGCCCTGACGAAACTGCTAGAATGCGCTTGGATTTCTTCCTTTCTATACTCGCTAGTGCTGCGGCCGTCCATGGATATGCTTTACCCATGGCATGCAGCGGTGTTTGCACGAATGCTCATGATCCTGCCTTGATTCGCCGAGACGATGGAACGTATTATCGATTCTCCACTGGTGGCAAGATTGCCATCCATAGCGCACCAAGCATCACTGGGCCTTGGACATACAAGGGTGCTGCAATCCCTAATGGTTCGAAGATTAACCTGAATGGCAGGAATGACCTCTGGGTTAGTCAACTCCCATTCTATCGCCAAGTTTGTTAGCACACTGACGAATAATCTGACAGGCACCTGATGTTACCAAGGTCGGCAACACATACTACCTGTACTACTCTGTATCTTCCTTCGGTGTCCAGGACTCAGCTATTGGTGTTGCAACCAGCACGAACCTCGATACTTGGAATGATCTCGGCGCCACCGGTATCAGTTCAAGCAAGGGCAAAAACTACAATGCTATCGACGGTGCGCTCTACTGGGATGGGTCGAAATTCGTTATGTCTTTTGGTTCATTCTGGGCCGATCTCTTTTCCATAAACATGGAGAATCCACCCGCCAGAACCGTGAGCGGTGCTTCCACTGTCCCTATTGCCTTCAAGCCTGAGGGCGAACATGCACAAGAAGCTGCGTTCATCGCCAAAAATGGCAACTACCATTACCTGTTCTTCTCTGTCGGCAAATGCTGCGGCTTCGACACGAATAGGCCTGCTGCAGGTCAAGAATATAAGATTCAGGTTTGTAGGAGCACAAGTGCCACTGGTGGATTCGTTGATAAAGCAGGTAAAAAGTGCACTGAGGGTGGAGGCACTACTGTCTTGGAATCTCATAACTGGGTCTACGGACCAGGTGGTCAAGGTGTCTACTATGATCCAAGTCTCGGGCCGATGTTATACTACCACTACGTTGATACACGAGTTGGTTATGCAGATGGGCAAAAGAGATTTGGTGTAAACAAGATCAACTTTTCAAGCGGATGGCCAGTAATATGAACATAGTATCCCCTTTCTCGTGCAAGGAAATCGATAGACATGTTTCGTTCTACCACTTCGGCATGCTGTCCCATTGTCCTATGAAATGACTACATACAAAGGGCTTGTATGTTCCTGAGGCATGGTCGTATGTCCTAAAGCATAAGAAAAATAGATACCCGTGACACTCACCACGGCGTTTTTTCGTACACATCGCTGTCATTATACAGTACAAGAAAGGTGTACGGGTAGTCGGCACATTGAGTTCATGTTCTCAAAATTGTGTTCGCATTGCTATGTAATATGCCTCAAGCTATATTGCGGGTCGATAGAATGACGAACGCAGGAAGCGCTTACGCCTTGAAAGAAAGTCAAAAGAGGCGAGGGAAAATCACCTCAGATCATCCGGGTATCACTTCAACCAATAAATACAGCGACTTATTAAACATAGCAAGTATCGGAGATGGGCAACATGAAGCAGGTTAAGTCAAGTGCGTCGACCGTAGGGAGAGTAACAGTTTGTGTTGTTGCCTTCACTTTGTGAGCCACTTAGCAGCTGGTCGACAGACTCAACAGAGTGTTCTCGCAACGAACGTCGGCTCGGTCTGCGGCGTCGGTGCAGCGAATCCTCAAGTCTAGCTGATGGTAATGAAGGTCGACGATCTGATGGTGTGTAGGGACTAAGAAGCGTAGGGTCGCTAGTCGATGATGGATCAGTATATGCCGAATTAGGATTACCTAAGGACCATGTTCGATTACTAGGGCTGCTTGGCTGTGTGCTCGTGCTAGGTGCTGTGGCCTGCTCATGAACGATAGTTAGCAACTGCTGTCGCTGGCCCGGCATAGTGAGTATTGCGTTATGGCTCGGAGCTGGCGATCGTGGGGTTTGATTCGGCGTCACGCACGATAAACTGCTGTCCCGAGTTGGCAGATCGGTATGATTGATCAACTCATCTGCTATTGACTGCGATACATTTTGTTCATAGTTCTGGGACAGCCGATACGTTTTCTCACATTCGCTGACCATGAAGCGCAGTTGAATAGGAGTGAGATTAGTAGCAGCTTCTCTGAGTGTTCGTTGATGCGTTTGGAAGCTCTGTAGTACGATCTGCCAGGACAGGGTACTGTCATAGGGCGGTTGCAAGCTCGATGTCGAAGCTTGGTGCTGATTTTGAGCTGAAGTTGGGGAGCGGGAAGTACGAGTGAAAATGGGGTCCATGAAGTCGCGAAGCACATGGTCCATAGTAGCATTATATTCGGGTTCGTCAGGAGGCTCAGAGCCAGGCGGTGGTATATGCGTTGGAGAGCTACCCTGACTCTGGTGCTCTCCTAAAAAACGATCGGGGTCTGTACGAGTAAGGGTGCACTGTGCTAAAACATCGTTTGGTAGCCAGCCATACTCATCATTCCATGGAATAGGTACCCTAGTGGCGTTGGGGTAGAGTGCGAGATACTGTCGGGCCCAGGGTATAATAATATCTCCTCTAGTTTGAGTTTGAAACTCGCAGCAATGCTCAGTAGCCGTGGCATCCTTATGCTGTTCATAGGCGTGGCGATTGGTAAAGTCTTTCTTACAACGAGAGCATTGCTCGACAAATTCAGGGAAGCCTCTATGTGTCGAGGTACGAGTCGGATTTAGATGGCTTCGGATTTGAGACATCACGGCTACCCGGCAGCCCTGACACGGCGGAGTAGTGTTGTACATCAGATGATGCTTGTATATGGGACAATCAACTGTTCTGCCTTCACCCTTTTTAGTTTGTTCATCATTGGCAACATGAAACCTCCCGCTGGTGCCGTTTGCAAGGGATCTTGGACGTTCACTTCGTTTTGAAACTCGGTCAGTTCTACGTGACCCGGCCTGCTTGTTTTGTGGTGGCTGACTGTGCTTAGTACCCGATCCTGTTGGGCAACTTTTATACGCAGCATCATCGATGACATGCACGAAAGCACGAAGGTGCTCAAGAACTTTTGCGTACACGGGGTAGGCATCAGATCTTAGGCGTGTCAGCATAAGTATGATATATAGTCAGGGCATCAACGTACTGGTTGTCCTTCAACTGTTGAACAATATTCTCCCAGCGTGTGAAGCCAGAATCACAGCGGCGAGAGTAGTCGGCAGGACTAAGTTTCGTCTTTAGAAGAGTAAGGACTTCTTTTGCGGGACGAGGAAGTTGCTCGATGTTAAGTTCTTCCTGTAGATTAGCGTCGTGGTCGGCGATGCCACTATGTTCAGTTGGTAGCCATTGGCCTACGTTGTAATTTATATCAGTATCTGTAGGTGGGTAATGCTCCGTGCCGCGACGTCGCTGTGTCGGAAAACGACTACTGTTAGTGTGCTTTTTAGACACGTGCGTCTGTAGGTCCTCTTGGCTATAGAAGACTTTCGGGCATCCGACGGTGGTACACGGAAATGAGTCTCGGTTCGCCCATGGGTGTTTGTGCTTTGGGGGTCCCCTATGGTTGCCATGCCGATATGTACCAGCACAGTCTGTGCTACGGTGTTCGTAAAATGCGGCATGGCTGTCTGTATGGCTATCAGCTGGAAGGGTAGAGAATCCTTTCGTGCTGGAAGCTGGAGCTGATGGCGGGGGCGGGCTTGGTGTTTGAGAGTAACTAGACGCCATCATGGCTTCAGGAGATGCGCAACGAGGGCTCGGATCACTACGGAAACTATCCTCAAAAGCATGGGCGGTATAGATTGGGGCGTTAGAGCTGTCGTGATAGCCATACAGATTCGGAGACCATTTTGAGAGGGTGAACGGTGAGGGGTGATGCTGTTAGTCAATTAGCGGAATCTAAGCACAAGGCAACACAATACACACGCGAGTATTGTACTGTGACCAAGGATCTACAACAGAGCTGGCAGCAACAGTCTGGGAAGGTTCGTAGTCATCGTGGGTGCGGGACTGATGGCCCCGTGAGAGGTCGACGACACTATCGAAGCGTCCCTTGTCGTACTCTCTATACCTCGACATTGCAGAGCCAGGAGAGTACAGCTAGCTCGGGGCGTGGCTTTGAGCGAACTCGGTGATGTTGTTTGGCAGGCAGGGTGTGGTGCGAGTAGCGTCTCATGGGGAACTGGCAGAGAGGAAGCGGTCGCGCAGGATATAAGGGCAGTGTGGGCGAAGGCAGGCCAGCACGCTTAGTAGGGGCAGACATGGTAGGCAATATGCGATGAGCAACTGTGAAAGTGTGTTGTGGCTATCGCAAGTAAAGTGGCGCCATGGGGGTTATTGTGAAAATTCCCATGATCACTAGCTAACGGTATGTCGGGTAGGAGCCGATAGTGTGTAAGAGGACAAGGCAAGGCGAAATTGGTCGTTGTGGTCGTGGGCGTGTAGGAGTATAAGGGAAACATGACGCTAGCTTTGGAGAAGCTTGGGCCGCAAATCAAGGATAGCCCTCGACAATGAAGCAGACAGGCACCAATGCCAGGCGCGGGTGAGGGCGTTCGGACGGAGAAGTGCATCGACGGTTGACATTGATGTTGTTCGGGGGGGGGGGTTGTGATGGATGACTTGGCGGGCTCCGGCCACAGCGAGGCGGTGCGCGAGGCATCCTCAGGCCAGCCTCGTGAACGACGAACCATTGACCTTTGGCGTCCGGAGTGTTGCGTGTTTTTTGTTGAGGAGGACGTTGCAAAATGGCCCGTTTCATATTGCGAGCATGTTCGCCCAAATGGGCGTGGGTGTGTGTGTTGCTGTCACGAGGTCAGGCAACCACGCGCCGAATGAGGCAGACGACTCGGAGGGGGGCGCAGGAGGGCGGCCAAGCTTGGAGGGCAGCCAGCTTGGAGGGGACGAACGAAGGATGTGGAGTGGCAATTTCTCTCCAGTGCCCACACGCTGCTGACTCCTTTTACAGAAATGCTCCTGTTGCTTTGCTGGGGTACAGCGCATCGTGCATGTGGTCGACGCGTTGTTTGGACAATGACGTGTGGGCGCAAAGCGGGCGCAAAGCGGGCAGCGGGGACGCTGATGCCAAGAAGGGAACGAGCAACGAGCCATGAACCTGGCTGAAAGTGGCCTTCTTGTTGATGTCGTATCAGTGGCGCTCCCTGATTTGTCTGCATGGCAATTTGGCAACTGTGATACTGTGCAGCGTGCGCTCGCTAGAGCTTGCCCTGGATAGCATCGCCTTGTCCCGTCAACACCGGGTTCCACCACGCGCCACACATGTGGATACGCCCGTCTACGTACACCCCGGCTCGTGTTGCTTGCTCCCTCACCGCGGCCAGCCTATCCTTGCTATTGACCCCGACCGTGATCAAGACCAGCCCCTCTGGCTGCCCTTGGAGGCCGCCTATGAAGCCCATTCTGGCGTTGGTGAAGGCTACCAAGTCCCTACTGCGTGCCACGCCAAAGATTTCTTCCCACTGCCGCGCAGCGCCTTCGTGGTCCTTGTCCTCGGGCTGCAGTCGCAAGACACAGCCTTCCAATGTCAGGTGTGCGCTGCGCTGCATCCCGGCACGATACACCCGGTGGTCCGAACCGCATGCGTGCCACGGTGAGAAGCGCGACTGGAGCGGGGTAGGGTTGTTTGGTCCTGGCGCATGGCTGTCGAGTTCTGCCATCATGCCGCCTGCCACCGTCAGCCAACCCTGTCCGTGTCCTGTCCTGTCCTGTCCTGTCCTGTCCCGTCCTGCCCTGCTCCGCCTTGATCACGTACCTTTGATGCCGTTGGGATGGTACTGAACACGCACAGCATCGCTTTCTTCGTACCCGAACACGACCTTGGCCAGGCCCGCCTTCTCAATGTGTCGTCGCCGCCTTGTCGCGTCTTCAGTCTGCATGATGATCATGTAACCGCCCTCGCCGCGCTTCTCAAGTAATCGACCAGCCGTCGTCCCCTCCTTGGTGGGCGCAACGACCTCGATCATATCCCCGCCAAGCGGTACTGGAAGCACGTGAGTTGGCGTTGTGTGCACGACGATGCAACAGACGTACTGAGAAAGTTCTTCAACCCCCACTGGCCAACCCCAGCGTCTTCATACACCACCTCTGTGCCCAGGACGCTTGTCTGGGATTGGATCAGCCCGGTTCATCTCTGTGTTTTCGCTTGTCCCTACGAGAAGGTGCTTTGCTTGCTCAAGGTCTCTCGTCACCAAGGCGATCTGTCGCAGACGCGTCGCGGCAGGTCCTAGAGCCGTTTTTGATCCGATACTCAGTGGTCTCGACATGTTGTCGCGTTCAGGTGGGATATCAAAGAAGGTTGCATATACTGGCTGTGTTGGGCCTGTCTTGTAGACTGCTTACTCGGCATCGTCGCATCGTCGTAGTTCCTCGGCTCTGTTCGCCTCATGTGAAGATCAAGACGACAGGCCCACCTGTTGGCACACACGTAAAAGTAAGGGTTTATAGAGACGACAGCAAGAGGTTTGCGAGATGCTGATGCATGATTATGCTTTGGCTTTGTTTTGTTTTGATGAAGGAGGGACGTGCCTGCCACTCTGGTACTTAAATGTCTCGTTTGGCCCCACTCCATCCGCGTCACCTCATGACGCTTTCCATCCCAACTCACACCATTTCCTGCCCTTCACGCCTGATTTACGCCTATCAGCGGGGAGTGCCCATGCCATGTTTCAAATAACCTCGTGTTTGTCCAAAGAGATCAACTTCTGCTACATCCTTGCCCCCTACCTAGGAGATAAGCCCTCGCTTGGCCACCCCTCTTACCAGCAAACCTACTAGACACCTGTATAACAAAGGCTGAGTGACAGGCTTCATCATGAACTCTCCATTTACCCGGGGTTGCCATGTTCTTTTTCAGCTTTCTGTGAGAGTGTTAGGCCTTCTGTTTCTCCTACACTCCAGTGGCTGTAGGGTCAGCCAAGCTAAGGCCTACCCTGATCTGAAAACCTCGAAATAGCATGTTCGTCGATTTGCTATCACCAATCAGGACTTCCATAGTTTCCAGAAAGATAAGCAACAGTAATACGTCACACCCTCACCTTGGTCTTTCCTCGATCCTACGCTATGCCTTTAGTAAAGCATATTTGCCAACCCTCGAGGAGAGGGGATGGATATTCGTACCCCTGCTTTTGACATTCGTCCTTGATTTTCAGGCCCCACCGTGGTATTGACAACATATCAAGGGGTATAAGAGGCCATGTGCATCTACAACCAGCACTAGAAAAGGCTTCATGGATGTTCATCCCAATGGGTTTTCTTTGAATCTACTAGGCTTTTAACTCGTAGGCCAACATCTCGTAATAGCGAAACTCATGTTTTCGAGTGCCATGTGTACCGCTTACAAAGTGGTATCTGGGGTTTATTCGATATGGGCTAACGATGTTGACCACATGTACGGGGCCGCTCAATATTCTGGGGCTGTTCCCCTCTAATACCTGCTGGCTCTCGTGAGGCTTATCCTTTGTGTCATGCACGCTCTGCAGAGAGTCAAATTTGACTTTGAGGTGGCTGTTATTGCGTCAAGAAAATATTGGAGTACCACATACAAGCTAAATAAATGCTGCCTTCATCTCGTGTAGCTTTATATTGTAAGCGAATCACTTGCTCACTGTCTCTAGCACACGATTAGAATAAAATAAACCTTGATCTCCAGCAGCCCGATGCTTTACTTGACGCGAATCTTGCCACGAAAAATACTTTGAGGCATACACGAGATCAACCCCCCACTGCACTAAAACTAATGACTCAATTTCATGAATTCATGAATGAGGGGCGCCCAAGCATACGCAATCCACTCTAACTCCAAACAAACGACCATCTGCTTTCACTCGTAGGGAGACCAAGTGGCAAATAACAAATGCGGATTATAGATACTCTACCTCCATGCATTACACTCGGTATTTATGGCCCAAGAAGCCGATAAGGTTCCTAGCATGCATTTCATCGTGCGAATGCTGGGTAAGATCACACTATTTCGAAATCACAGCTGGTTTCGGAAGCTTAAACAAGTATATCGCACATCGGTAGTCCTCACCTGCGCTCCGATGCTTTCGTAGATCGAATTTTCCTCCGCGCGTGGTTACTCGAATTCACCGCGAGTGCTCGGACCCAAGTCGCCAAAGCCAATAACCACTTCTATATCAGGACTATTTCCTCTCACAACACAGGATCAACTCCGGGTTTCAACTCGGTTGTTCACCTCAACTCTTCTTCTCATATGGCCTTTCAATCCATTCGTTACTCCTCCCACCGATCTTTGCTTTCGTCAATAACTCAATCTATACATGCCTGTTTAGCCAGCTCAATTGTTAGAGTCAGTTTGTGCAAAGGAAATTCGAGGTTGGATCCTCGCAAAAATGTTGGATTTCGTCGATAAGTACTTCAGTACGCTTACACGTAATTCTTCCCTTCACAGTCTTTATCTACAGCCAATAACATTTTACTAGCTTCGTCTGCCATGTTCGCCAATTCCAAGCGCCGTGTCACCACACGACTTAAGCCGCTTCAAACCAAGCCTTCTAAACCGCAGAACTCTCCGAGTACATTGCAAGAGAGACGCGGGTATAAGAGAGACTTCAGTATATTTGTCGATGCCACCGCGGAAAGCGTATCACCTGGACCGGCTTCCGCACGGCGTAGAACTGATACACCCCTACCTAGGGCGAATAGGCGTAGAATTGACACAGAGGATAGGCTACCAGGGCTACCATCCACAAGCCTCAGGGCAGATGGGCGCCATCCCCTATCGGTTAGGTCAGATTCTGCAAATACCACGCCCGCCCCATCTCCTCGTCCCCAAGGTACACCGTTCCCTCTTTCTCAAGATGATCCAGATTGGCTTAACCAGGAGAATTACGATCCTGCCCCATCACCAATTGCACCATCGACACCTACCATCACCATATTGCCAGACGACACGGATGGTACCGTGCCACCACCTCCCTCCCCAGAAGCTCCTCGTATCATTCTATCCTCTCGTACTTATAACCTTCCACCACCACGAAACATGAAACTATACGAACTGTTAGGCTTGGGAAACTGGCAGGTTTCTAAAGCGGATATTCGTTCCGCTTTTAGGCAGACTGCTCTTAATATCCACCCTGATAGGGCATCTGGGGAAGATCGAGAAGTCGCTACGAGGAGGATGCAAGATGTGAACGCTGCAAAGGAGGTGCTGACAGATAAAAAGCGTCGCCTTCAGTATCATTTGGATGGAGTATTGCCATGAGCTACTGAGAGCTCCGTGTTGTTTAAGAAAAGAAGAGTGTGGACCCAAACCATGGCGTGATAACAGCGCCGTTTTGTAAATCAAGACTGTTAGATGGAGCCGCAGAATCCGACCTCGAGATAATCACTCGGTCTCTATTTGTTTTGCCTGCTGCAACACGCATACAGCCAAAAGCGACGACACACTTTTGCGGACTTGGCACGGTCAAATTTGGGACATCTGGGAATGCAATTGCCACGATCTAGCAAAACAATGTTAACATCTCTTTCTTTAGATATACTGCGTGTCGTTCCCTGTGTGTTTTCAACTTCATAAACATAGAAAGTGAAGTTAGTTAACGCTATTTATTAGATAAAGAGTAACGCAATTATGCGCGATATGAAGAAGCTATATTGTTGTTCTCGATGTACTGGTTGGATGTCACTTTACTCGCCTACAGACGGCCGTTTCAGGCTGGTGCATAACACATTGTTTTTTGGTACTATATCTACGAAGAACACTCAGCGACACGGTATGACCGGTGATTGAAAGCGTAGTACTAGGCCAAGACAAAAGCCGTGGAAGCGATTCCTTATTCTAATAACCATCTTCCGAAAATGTACAATATCACATTAGTTCTCCATTTACCAGCCAAATATACCGGCTCACCAATACATTCGTATAGCCCCAACTCTTTCACTCCGCTCTTTGCCATGACCCTCAAACTGGCTGTATTTTCCGCACTCACTACCGCTATCAGATAAATCCTCTTATATGGTTTCCAAAATGATTCCGCTTGACGGTATGCGGAGAAGGCTGCGGCGATTGACTCAGTAGCATACCCACGGTTCCAAAAGGTGGGGAGGAACTGGTAGCCAATCTCAACTGTCAAAGTTTCGGGACAGTTTAAGGTGGACTTTGGAAAGAGGTATGTAGGGAATGGAAGGCCTGTTCCATCTTTGCGGATGGTGATGAGGCCAGCAAGACGAGCTGGGTGATTCTTTGGATCAGAAAGGTTGGTTTCGCCAACAGTAGAAGGTAAGAGTTCATGCACTGAATATACGATTCTATACACCCTGTCGTCCTTCGTATCATCGGGAGCAATAGCAAGTGGCAAAATCCCTTTTATTACTCTTTCTGTATCTTCGAGGGTCTTTGATTGCCCGGCGATGCTATGAATATTTTAATGCTTGGTCTGACCTAGCATACATGAGCGATCTTTGATTAGTGGGAGTAAAAACGTACCTCCACCATGTAGTCTTCTCATTGCTTCTTAACTCGTGCAGCCACTCGAGTTCTGGACTGCCTCTCACCGCCGTCTTTATCAACATCAGCTTCAACCTAGGTGTAAAAAGTGTAGGTTCCATTTTCGCCTCACTCATCGATGGTAATGGCAGGTGGTGTTGAATATAAAATCTGAAACTAGGCACTAACATATCAGTGTCAGCACAGTCCCAAAGGGGCAGGTGGGATACTAACCATACCAGTCTTCCAAGATTCGCTTTTCAGCGTGACGAGCCTAACTTTAACTAACATTCGTATTCGTATGCATGATTTCGCAAGTGTGACCAACCATTAGTTTGGTTCACCGTCATCTTGAAACCTTGATCCACCTCACCGGCTTGAGTAACATAAGAGTTCTCAATGCCCAGATCTGCAGGAGGAATGCCTTGCATAAATAATTCTGACGCGTAGTCACTTACAAATCTTTGACTTTATTTTTTTTGACGGCACTTTGAGTAGTAGTAATGACGTCTTGTACCTTTGTGATTATAAGTACTGATTGCTAATATACTTCTGTCCTTTGCTATCCGTCGTTATATTTAGCATTATTGAAGGCTAAGCAACTGGAGAAGTGCTTATCACAGTAAGACCACATGCCACACCGGTAAAAATTTGAACAGAGGGCAAATTGTTTCAAATAGTCTATAGACGATAGGCAGAATCATATCAAAGAAGGTAAATATGTATGTACAGAAGAATAAGCTATATTTCCCCCTCGTCTTAGAATCAAGGAACGCAGGTTTTGGGAAATTTGCCTTCGTCGACTGTTTCATCATCACAACAACTTCCTCATCTTCAGCGACTCCCGAGGCGACTGGTTCTTTTATCGTGGTTTAACAGTGCACACCTTTTTTTTATGACATTTACTTATTCCCACCGAGGTTAAGCTGCAGGGATGTACTGCGAGTACCAGTCGTTTTGTTTACACATTTCCATTGAAGCTCACATTGAGTCGGACCCGAGTAGCCAGCGCCGCCGCAGCGATCGTAGGGTTTTGCTTGCGCCGAGCCCGAGTTGGATGGTGCAGGTTTTGCTGCTGGAGCGGATTCCACTGGTGCACTGGGGGTGGATGGTAGAGCTTGTGTGCTAGTTGGTGGTAATGGGATGGCGGATTTAGAGGCAATAGGGTTACTAGGCTGAGTTAGAGCCGCTGTAGGAGCCACGGGTGATAAGAGGCTGGAAGAACTAGCAACGAGCCCTGCGGTTGATGTTGGAGCACCGGGCTGACTTGCGATTTGTGTCAGCTTTGGTAATGGTGTGGTGTCATTTGCGGAGCCTCCACGAAGTGCGAGGATACGGGCAGCGGCAGCCTCAGCGGCAACCATGATGATAGCTTGAGTGTTGCCAGTGGACAGATCAGGGTGCATTGAAGCATCGACCACAAACAAATTCTTAGTGCCATACACTTTGGTGTCAGTGTCGACTACAACGCCTGGTTCACCTTGGCTGCCCATCTTTGCCGTGCCGACGTAATGACTTCCCGTCTTGGGGTCTTTGATAAGATCCGCACCCGTCACATTAGTTACGCCAGTGGGAGGGATCAGCGTAAGAGTCGATTTTCCGCCCGTAGTCATTTTGATGAGTCGCTCCATCATGGTGATAGCAGCTTGTTTATCCACATCCGACGTCATATGTGGTTTAGTAAGAAACGTAGTAGCGCCTTCTTCTGTAATGCCGAGACTACCCACCGATTGGGCGCCATGAGTGATGTATATTTTCATCTGAATTTGATTGTCGGAAGGGCCATTGCAAGTTCCCTGGAATAAAATCCTTTTGCCTTCGGTCGAGTTCACAGAGGACCACCAATTTAGGCGCTGCCCTGATTGCGCAAGAAGCCCCGAACCCTTGGTGAAAAGGTCAATAGTCGTTTGGTTAGGCTTGGTGAACGCGGTCTTTGGTTCGGAGTACATTGACTTGGTGGTGTTAAATTTGACTGTAAAGATCGGATGATCCTTGATTTCACCAACTGGTAGATTGATCCAGTCAGCTTCTGCTGGGAGTGTAACGCCACTCTTTCCTGCGGCAACAATCCTTAGTTGTTGTGCTGGACCGATGCCTGAATTGAACAAAATTTGGGGCGTAGACATTGCACCAGCAGCAAGAACACCGCCTCCTATTTTGACGTTATAAATGACCCGCTTGCCACTTTCAGTCTCAACCTCAACACCGGTGACAGATAATCCCTCGCGAAGAGCACAAATCACCTTCGTGCTGAGCATAAGCTTGAAATTTGAAAGCTTTTGGGCTAGGGGAAGATACGACTTAACGGTGCCAGAGCGAAAGTCCATCAGCCTCCAGCCATGGTTGATGGCCAAAGACATTTACCTTCGAGTTGGGGTCTTTGATGAAGTCTGTATCCTTCCAACCGTGACCAGAGAAGAGCTGAGAAAGCACCATGTATGCCTCGTCATTGTAGCGTTTCCCGTCCATGGAGCCGTGCGTCTGACCAGGGTTATGTTCCCAGACACGGTCAGCAGCAGAAGAAACATCATTCCACTTCCATCCAGAAGGCCATTTATCGTCAAAATCTCGTTTTTGAGGTTTGACATACATCATAGCGTTCACGGAGCTACCTCCACCGAGCAAACAGCCGGCCATATCCGCAGTGTCAGAACAATATGCAGGCGTACCAAGATCACTCAGGTAATAGCCATAAGCCGGTACATCGTACATGGTCAATGATGAATTCCAGTCCAAAGTCTTGGTATTGCCTGAAGATGCAAGTGATGGACCTCCACGCTCGATCAAAAAGCACAGAAGCGCCGCTTTCACCAAGCCTTTCGGCTGTGATGAAGCCTGCAGGCCCTGCGCCGGCCACAATGTAATCATAAGTAGCATTTGCGATGACTGCAGTTTGGTTACCTCCAGTGCCTGGAATAGTGGAGTTGTTCCCGGAATCTGGGGCAGTCGAAGGTGGCGCAGTAGAATTACCCCCACCCTTTGTAACTAATGCGGCCCAAGAGCCAAATTTGGCGCTCTTGGCGCTGTCCATGGGCATTCCGAAGGCACCAAATCCCGCACTGTGATAAGGTAGAGTAGCGGAAGCGGAAGCAGGATCTGTTAGTGCTCCTTTCGAGAAAGCCCAACCCATGATGTTTAAACCAAGCGACATGACCAGACCGGCAGTTGCATCGGTGCTGATACAGTTCGAGCAAAGGAAGGTGTATGAGAATGCGGTGCTATTGACGAATGTGCCATCGGGAATTGGCGACATAGTGTAATCACCCGATTTGACGGCTGGGTTGGTGTAACCGCTAATTACTCCTATATTAGCTCTCTCTGCTTTTAGGAATAGATGAGTAAACACTCACTCAGCGAGCCGAAATGATGGTACTACCTTTCCATTATTTGGCCATGCTACCACAAGGAAATTCCCTACCATGCTTTGGCCCATACTGAAACCAGCCCAGCCGCTTGTAACAGGTGCCTGTATTTGTGCGATGAAGTCCTTACCAGGTTTCTCTGGCAGCGCGATGCCGAACGTATAGCCTGAGGCATCTTTGTCCCCACTGAATGTGATCCCGCTTTTCGCATCCGTGTATGGGGTCGCGGACTGAGCCAGAACCCGAAGCACGAAAAGTGCCGATGTGACAATGTAAGAACGCACCATGTCTCTAAATGTATACTGGTTGATAAAAATGAGTGTGTGGCACAGCCTACTAATACAATAAGCCGTCAAGGCAGCAGAGAACGACGAGAACGTTCAACTAGAAACTGAAAGTGAGAAATGAAAGATAGGGAGCGAGCCGTAGGTCGTAAAGCTACGCAAGCCAGCGGCTCACCCCATTATATACTCAGATTAGGCAGGTGGCATCTATGGGCATCTCACAAGACTCAATATAATTACCATTGTCAAGCATGACGTCTGGCTTGGGTATAGTCCCGGCCAAACAGGACCAAGATTTAACTCTAGATCTTAGATAAGTAGATAATTGGGCCAGGCTAACATGTTATAGTTCAAAAATGTGGTCCTCTCTATGCGTTTCATGCTTTCTGGTGTAGTTTTCACTTGTCGTAGACACTAGTCGTTCCGAAACGGGCAGGGCAGAAAACCTCTGTCCTTGAAAATTTTCAAGGCATAGGAAAACAAGTAAATGAAGGGCGTACTTAGTATCAATCTCTTCTCCGTTTTTTACAATTTCATGAAATTTCGAGTGTGCCCAGAGTCCGAGACAAAATGTTGAATTCCAAGGTTCCCGAGGTCTATAGTGAGCTAGCACATAAGTGCCGAAGCGCTTATCAAATTTAGCCTCCTAGGTCGTGCCGCATGTTTGGGTGAATTAATTAGAGGTAATGGCGGCTTTGGGATGGTGACAACAACTGTGCTGTGCAGACGCGGTAACATCTACCACGCTTGCAACAAAGCTCATCGTAAGCGACGAGTCGACCAGGCTGGGGTGGGGTAGGACAACCAACCTCGGTTCAATATCACTTCACATTGTGCTTGTAGCACATAAAAACAAGATTGAGACTGCCTTTTTTAAGCGATCAAAAAACCATTTATGGGCATATGCCGACTTAGACCATTTTGAGAGGAAAGTTGTGACAACAACATTTGGTAACCATGGCGCCAAAGAACAACATACCAGCCTACGTTTTAGGTGTAGGCCTCACCAAGTTCATCAAACCCCGAAAGGAGCGTGCTTATCCAGAGATGGGATATGAGGCAGGTGTCAAAGCCATGCTAGATGCTCAGATCAACTATGACGACGTCGAAACGGGAGTTGCGTGCTATTGTTACGGTGATACAACCTGTGGACAAAGGATTTTCTACCAGTTTGGTATGAGTTCGTAAGTTTTAGAAAACGCTGCCCGATCCTAGGCATAAAGCCCAATCCAAAAGGCTAACGTTGTTCTAGTATCCCAATCTACAACACAAACAACGCTTGCGCCACAGGTTCGACTGGTCTTCATCTTGCTCGCACCCTCATCAAAAACGGTGCGATTGACTGCGCTCTTGTGATAGGGTTCGAGCAAATGCAGCCCGGCCCGATCAAATCTCAATACAGCGATCGTCCCAGCCCCATGGGCCTCTCAATGCGTATGATGGCTGATACACGCGGCATCGCCGACTCTCCTCCGAACGCTCAGTATTTCGCCAACGCTGGACTCGAGTACATGGAGAAGCATGGCGCAGAAGCCCGCGACTTCGCCGAGATCGCAAGGATAAGCCACGAGCACAGTAGCAAAAATCCCTACGCGCAATTCAGAGATATTTACACGCTAGAGCAAATCGAAAAGGCTCCCATGATTCACTTTCCGTTGACGAAGTTGCAGTGCAGTCCAACTAGTGATGGGGCAGGTGCAGCTGTCATTGTCTCTCAGGGGTTTTTGGACGAGAGGCCCCATTTGAAGAGTCAAGCTATTCTCATTGCAGGGCAAGCGCTAATGACAGATTCTCCACAGCTATACTCCAAATCAGCAATAGATTTGGTAGGCTATGACATGTCAAAACGTGCTGCAGAGGCTGCTCTGAAAGAGGCTGGTATTAGTGCGAAGCATGTGAAAGTTGCCGAATTGCACGATTGCTTCTCTGCCAACGAATTGATTCTACTAGAAGTTCTTGGCTTTAGCAAACCTGGGGAAGCACACATGATGGTACGAAATGGCGATATCACATATGGCGGCAAGGGACCAATTATCAATCCTTCAGGGGGGCTCATTAGCAAAGGTCATCCGCTCGGCGCGACAGGTCTTGCACAATGTGCAGAGCTTACCTGGCAACTTCGAGGATGGGCAAATAACAGGCTTGTGGGTGATGCAGATACAGCATTGCAGCACAACCTGGGCTTGGGTGGGGCTGTGGTGGTTAATGTCTACAAGCGCGCCGATGGGCAAAAGAACATAAAGATGAGCGACGAAGATGTCAGGAATTCAAGCCAGTTCGATTACAACCCAGCGGTAGAAGCGCGGTATGTTACAAAAGAAGAGGGAGAGAAGGTTAGAAGCAAGACGAAGCGAAACGATTATGCACTTGGCGATACCTTGGAGAAGATTCAAAGTCGTTTGTAAGTTGTTATATATAAAAAATTTCACAAGCTGCGCCTTGCGGCTCCAGAGAATATGTGAGTTCTGTAAACGCGTGGTTCGTACATGCAAGTTTCCTTCACTAATAGCTCAATGCACATGCCCACATCCACAACCCTTGTGAAGACCAACCCTCTTCTTCCAGCTCCAAGTCATTTCCGGATTCTCGATCATTTTCTTCATTTCTTTGACGTCACTATCCCTGAAACCCTTGTCGAGCATACTCATCTCAGCACTGAGCCTTGCATACTTGATCGCCTCCCACCTCTTCCCAAAACTGCTGTATGTTTCAGCAGCATATTTATATGCTAACCCAAGGCTTGCATCTAATCTTTCCTGGACATACAGAGATATAAGAAGCTCGGCAATTTCTGTGGTCGCTGTAGACGAAGACGACCAGTCGTCCAATCTCTGGGCGAGATCCGTGATCTGATACAGTCTACTATCTGACTCAGCCGCAAGGCTTGCATGTGCGGTGCACGTCGAGCAGCCACATTTGAAACCCCAGTTCTTTTCTAGCTTAGCCATTCTTGTCTTTTTATCTTTCTCATTATCGATGTACGTGATGGTAATTTCCTCTCCTGGAAGAATGTCGCGGATAGCATGTAGGTAATGCGTCATCATTTGTTCGTCAAAGAAGTAAGCTGCGTTTGGCCGGCAGTCATGATTTAGCATTGCAATCTCGGGAAATAACCCTTGTTGGCTGACTCCATCAATGGTGAGGTCGAAATTGTTAGTGTTGATCCTATCGTCCACTGGGTCGTCGTTGAAGTGACCTAAAAGGGCCCAGAATCTTGCCTGGGTGTCTGAGGGCAACGTCTCGACGCCTCGATAGAGTAGAGCGAGCCTCTCCGAGGTCGAAAGGTCATAGGCATCGCTATCGGTGATGAGAATGGGTGTAGAAGCGAAGAGCTGGTCGCCACGGTGGAGGGTTTTGTTGGCTACAAGACCTCGACCTCGGTTCGGAAATTGCCGCACTTCAAAGGGTGGATTGTCGTATTGGTTTATATTTTCTAGCACTTCTGGATTGGTAAATGCAGGCTTTTCCAACATGGCATATGCGAAGGGTTTAGTTGTCAAGATGAAGATCCCTCGACCTGAGGCGAAGCTCTGGTCACTAAAAGTGCAATAGGGTTCTGAATTCTCTTCGCTGGCAAAGCATTCGGGCCAAAAGGTCCATGGGAAATCTTTGACTTGTGACGCTGTGGATCGTGCCTCCTCGAGCGTCTGGGATATCTGGGAGACATTTGCGCCGAAAGTGACAGCAGATGGGAAATTGCTGGTGGGATTGTAGGTGGTCAGTTGGCATTCACCATCGACCAGTCGTGAGTCTGCTGGACACGCGTCTTTTAAAGGAATTTCTTGATTGACGAGGTCGAGCTTGCTGTTTGTTAGAGCAACTGCTCTACTGAAGAGAGCGAGGCCGATTGCGGATTTCATAGTTTTGATCAGTATATGTAAAATATTCAATTGAGAGTAACATAGAGAAATTTAATTGCGAAGACTCGTGAGCATATGTACTTAACGCGCAAGCCTGGGGTTGCACGCCATGAAACGAGAGGGAAATCAAACGATGCCTGAAACATCCCTGCGAAACAAGCCCCGTCAACCCCGAACAACCTTCCAAAGGCTATCTTCCGTATCTACTGAATGTGGTATCTCTGTAGAGAGATGATATAGAGAAGTTGCAATTTTCATAAACTCATTGTCGAGTGGCGCTCCTTGCTATCAATGCTCGACAGGCTTCTGTTGATGTTTTCGAACCGCGTTGCGTCTACTATAAGACCTCAAAAGATTTGACAATGTTCATGGATCATAGGAACGGCTATTCTAGACCGTAGGCATGGCTATTGTGGCTATCCTGAGGGGTAAAAGGCGACAGGGTGCGGATGCGGGGATGTCGCAGCGAGGTTTGAAGCTGTGACGGGGCCCCCCCCCTCAGCAACGCTTGCCTACCTTGCGCCACACCTCAAATCATTCGGCGGTTGTGTCGATCATGCCATGCTTCAGACAAGATGTCAATTTTATAGGTATACTAGGGCACGGGACCTGACATCAGGTACCTATGCCAGTTGCGAAACGTCCAACGTTATGTGGACGTCTGGTACAAACAACCACCTGCATCGTGCGATTTTGGGGTGGAGTCTAGGCCTCAGTTTTAATGAACAAAGTGCTGTACACAAATTGGATCGAACGAAGGTTCTCCTATGAGCTGTATGCTTAGATGCAGTAGGTAGGGCGCAACGCCGCCTATAAATGTAAGTATGCTTCTTCAGTTTACGATTGCACCCTTGTATCTGTGATAATTTGTCGGATCTTTATATTCTTCAAGGCAACGTTAAGATGGAGTGGTACGAGATGGTGACGCAGCGGGAGCCGTGATAGACGTAGCAATCCTCGGCAACCACGTGAGCGTATGACTCGTCCGGGACAGCAAACTAGGGTCAGCCCTACGCAACGCTCTGGTTATATCTGAGAATTTTAGGATAAGCCTGCAGAAATCAACACTCACCAATTGCCCATACAGAGACTAGGTGCTTTCTTCTGTAAAGTTCCAAGCGTGTTGAACAATCACCCCAAGAAATCGACATACCTAAACTCCCAGAAGTGAAAGAGAATAGAGCGCATCTGAAGATACAATGTGCTTACCACTCTTGCAAAATTCCTAACAATGAGATAGGGGGATTTCTTTTTTGGCGACAAGCTGAAGGTGAAGGCACAGCCAGACTGGACGCAACGCGATAGTTATTGTATTTGTGGATGCCTCGTTTCAATCTTGATAAATACTCGTTTATGCGTGTCGGACGGAACGTGGAAACGGCCGTATAGCGGGCTCCTGAGGCAAAGTTAGGGTATGATCTCACCGGCCGGAGTGTTGTTAGTTGGTCGGATTCTTGTGTTGCCCCGAGTTCCGCTGCTCTGCCGCCTCGGTGAACCCAAGGCCACGTCAACCCGTAAGCCGCCAAGATCTATGCGCTCCGCCAGCCAAAGGGATTGGCTCAGCAAGTCTCAAAGTACCGTATCTATGGGCTGTCGCATATACACAGCGCTCCAAAAGTCTTTGAGGCGGGTAGCAGTGTTCATTGTTCGCGAATGCAGAGTACTGTAATTGGTAAACAACAGAATCAATCCAAACCAGGCACAATGCCTCCAAGGCTCCCCCAGCAAACCCGATATCCCAAACCCTACTATTCCATTAGCAGGAAAAAGTCTGCATTTCCATCTAGCTGCTAAGATGACCGATAAGCCCGCTCCTCCCTCCATGCTCCGCCTCTAAACCGGTGACGCACAATTGTCGCTAATTCAGCCCCCGATCATACCCGCAGCACATACCTACTGCGCCCACCACGTACCGCACAGGCGCCCTGCCAAGGATGCCGACCTGGTCGGTGGAACGGTAATCTGACAGTCCTACTCTCGCATGTTCGTCCGTTTTGGGAAAGGCTTTGCCTAATTCAACATCTGCCTCCTACGCGTACTCGCTGTGCCCAAGGAGCGGTGCCTAGTCACTACGACACCATGCATCAACAAATGCGAAACAACATTTCGTCCGTCGGGGGCCAGAGGATATAAAACATGGACACCTCGCTGCTGTCAGCAGACTCTCCACCATTCTAGAGCATCACTATTCCCATAACCCGCCCTCCATCTCAGTTCCTTCAGCTTCATCCCTTATAATGACTATTCCACCTCCCAACCCTCACAACTGTACTGAGGTGAGTACCTTACAATGTAGTATATACTACTTCGGCGCTGACGCATCTTCATAGATCGGCCAGATCGTCAACGTCTACGGCCAGCCCTACACGTGTTCCATCGAAGGTACTCTGTATGGCTACTACCCGGACCTTGGTGCCAATGCCTTTTTTGCTGCCTTCTTTGGTGTCTGTTTCTTTTGGCAGGTATTCTGCGGCATCAAGTATAAGACATGGACTTATATGGTATATCAACGACTCTTCATCTTCAGTAACAGCCAAACTAATGATGAACAGATTGCACTGTGTCTTGGCTGTGTCGGTGAGGCACTAGGATACGGTGGCCGCCTAATGCTCTATGACGATCCTTTCAACCGCGATGGCTTCATCATCCAGATTTGCTGCCTCATCATCTCTCCCGCCTTCGTCTCAGCCGGCATCTACCTCACACTCAAGCACATTGTATTTAGCTTCGGAGAAGGATGGTCACGTCTTCGCCCTGCTTGGTACACCCGTATCTTTATTACCGGCGATATCTTTTCTCTCGTCCTTCAGGGGGCTGGCGGTGGACTCGCGTCCACCGCAGACGACGGCTCCGACTTGCAGAACGCTGGCACAGACTTGATGATTGCTGGTGTCATATTTCAGGTCGTCATTCTTGCCTTCTTTGGCTACTTCCTCGCTGAGTACACAATCCGCACGTATCGCCGCTGCGACCAACTATCCAGCGAGTCGATGATATTGTTTCACAAAACAAGTTTCCGCTGCTTCATTGGTGCTATCATTACTGCTTTTCTCAGCATCTTTATTCGTTGTGTTTACCGAATTCCTGAGCTTACTGGCGGATGGAGGAGTGAGCTTATGCGCAACGAGATTGAGTTCATTATTCTCGAGGGTGCAATGATTGTTTTGGCAGTTGGTGTGCTCACAGTATTTCATCCTGGATACTGCTTTCCAGCCCTTGGCAACACGATGGGTAAAGACAAACTAAACAGAGGAAAGAGCTTTGAGGATTCTGATGTAGAGATGATGAGTACCCGTTAATTCGACCTTCGCCCATTGTTGGCCAACAACATTTCCTTGTCTCATCTATTTCATTACTACATGTACACTATTCGTTATACGGCTTGCATAAGAGATATTATGTGGCCATGCTATGCATTTTGGGGTCCTTGATAGCGTTGGCGCCCTGGTGTTTTATCCCTTGTTGTAGGTCATCCGCAATGCAATTTGCGGTGCATCAATATTAGAGTTTTAGTGCTTGCAGTATATTCGAATGTCTCTCATCGCCTTTTGTTGTATAGAAACAGTGACCTCCCAGGGCTTCGATTGTGTGCTACCATATCCGAACTATCCGAAACCAAAAGCTGACGTGGGCTTCCATATCTCAGCGTCATGATGTCAGCCAACAACGTTGTCAGACAGAAGCAACGTCAGCCACCCGCTATTTTGTCAACACTAAACTTCCTTATCGGATGGATGCAGAGGACTAGCATTTGATTTTTGAATGTGGCATAACAGAAGACTTGGAAGCTCACCCCTGTTTCGCATCAAAGCTGTGAACGCTGATCATTTGGCAGGTTCTGGCTTGGGGTTGGGTACGGTTAGGTGGCGCAAACTTCGCCTCGCCGAACGGCCACGAAAAGTAGACTAATTATTATTGCACTCCACTTGCCTCGCTTCTCACATCGCTCAACTACCAACATATAGTTGTCTGCTAACCTACCCATATTCAGATACCTCTTTTCCTAGAAAGTCATAGCAACGTTTTGGTACGACAACCTCGTTTGCACCTGGGCACAGTCAAACTTGAACGTGCTGAGCCCATTCTGAGCTTAGGAGGGGGGAAATACAAAATAGAGATACCATATCAGTGCTACAGAACGATCTAAGTTGGTTACTAAAGTCGGTCTAGAAAATGCAATATGCAATCGAACGAGACGCGACTGAGGACCCACGAGTCGTTACTGCATAGCTGATACACTGGCCTGGCCAGGGAAACTAATATTTCGTTCATCTCTTCGCCTGAAGACATAGCTCTTTGACTAAATTCCCTGACTTAGAATTTTACAAACTAATGATACAAGAGCGCAGAAAAACCTCTGAGACTGGATTGAGAATTCCGATTTCCATGTCTCGTTTGGCATTTGGCACTTTGAAGTTGGATTACACAAATAGGTGTACCTTAACGCATTGAATTTGGTCAAGAGTTCCCACGATATCACCCCTAATTCACATCTACTACATCGCGTAATCTTCTGCAACAGTATAAGTCCTGGAGAATGAGTTTCTCACCGTACTTTGAACGTTGTTCTCGGAATCTTAGCATCTTCATCCGGTACACACAATATTCCTGGATTCCTCTCAAAGAATACAGATTTCTACCAAATAGCACCCTAGAGACACTTCCCTATCTTGACGACTACCATTGAGGTCGCTATCTTTTTTCTGTCAGGAAAAATACACCTAAGATGCCTACCTATGCTCTGCAAACCACAAAACGAAACAGTATGGAAATCCATTGACAATGCCAATGCTAACTAAATCTAGATAATTATACTTAACTTGACGCTGGTTTCGCCATGCTAGACCTGTGTGACAATAGATGCCATCAAAATGGGCTAGGGATTGCTGCAGAACTACTACACATTTCACCCTACAATCAGTCGGGGAATACTATAGGCAATCACCAGTCGTTCAGTGATTTGGAAGATTCAGACCGTCTAACTTTATAACCGCCAACACAACAATTCAGTTTGCACGCGTTCTAGGGCAGTCCATCAAGCATAGCTACGCAGCTTTTCATTGGCCAGGAGATGTACTCCGTCGGATATTTTTACCGATAGCATTCAGGAAAATTTCATCGAGATCTGATCCATACCCATCGCGAGGCCCTTTGGAGCCTCATATGGCCATTTAATCCATCTGAAATATGGTCGTGAATTCCAGCTGATCACCCGAAGCAAGTGGCACTTGGGCTTACTCACGGTCCAACCAACTCAAAGGCGGGGGCACAGAGTACTTCAGCAATCGCCAAGGGGTTTTATCCGCCGATAGGTTATCAGATTGCGACGTCACGATCCTGCCTGACATCCATGGAACCTGTAGAGCGGTGGCAACCTATCGCACCTGCTTCGGATGAGCCGGGGCAGCAGCGACTTGCCCCAGACCAAAGAAAGAAGCGACAAGCGATTGCTGTTGCTTGTGTTCAATGTAGGAATGGCAAAGTCAAGGTATGTTTGCTCCGTGTTATTGGCCAATAACTAATAAGCAATTTGTAGTGCGATGGCGTGAGGCCACAGTGCACAAGATGCAACGAGTTACACCTAGCCTGCCAGTACGATGTGCCCGAGGGTGTGACGAGGTCTGAGCGCATGAAGCTCCTTAGGAGAGAGAGCGTAACAAATAGGGCAGAAGAACTAGAACGCGTCATTAGAGCTTTATGCACAGGCTCGGATGAACAAGCTTCGGCTATACTAGCCAGGCTAAGGATTGGTGACCAAGTTCACGAAGTAGCAAAGGAGCTATCTCCTGCTGCCTTGAGTCCTATGATGAGCAGTTCCCCCAGGTATGCTCCTCCAAGCCCTCTTCGATTTTGATTTGGCTCCACAATAACACTTTCCTAGTTCACTTAGCATAGATCCTACAAGCACATCTGGAAGTGGTATTGGCACAGACCTATTAGGCAAATCTAGTGACAGCGCCAATCTGTACCGACATGATTCGCAACCCTCCCTGTCACAAAAATTCGGAACAACTATATCGTACTCTCATACTGGTCGAATAGATGCATCAATGCAATCCGCTTCGGAAGGCAAACAATCAGCTCCCATGATCAAACCAAGGAGACCACCATTTCTGACCATACTGTTCAACCGAGACGACTACCTTCGATCCACAAGTGACACCAAAGACAAGAACACAACTGATGCTGAAACGGATGGATTGGTGGACCCTGAGTTGCTGATTCAATCAGGTAAACTACACTCTGTAGGTGCTTCTACTGCATCTCATATGGGAATTTCAAGAGGCCAGATTACATCTCCACAGAACGCGCCTGTTACCGAAGAAAGGTTCAAGACCCATGGAATTACTCATCTTGGTAACCACCAGCCAATTGTCAACTCGATTCGAATTCATCCAAATCTCAATCTTCATAATCTGTTCGGCAATTTGCCTTTTTCGAGTAGCGTAAGAGCTAATAACTACCCATCCGAAGTTCAAGATGCACAGGTGAACAATCTATTTCTCCCTACTTGGGCCATGATGCCCGCAAATACGAGACCAGACCCAGGCTCTTCAAAGGGAGCATTCTACGACATATTTCAGAAGACTACAGCGATGATAGAAAGTGGCACACCTGCAAAACTCGTTATAGAAGAGCACCCCAACATTGCAGCTCTTTTTGATGAGTCCGAATTCGAAAACTCGGGAGTGCTTACAAGGTGGGCTGTTGGCATGGTCCACAGCACACAACTGAAAGGTAAGCCTGAGTGTTCCAAAGGACAATATAAAAAACTTCTTCATCGCTTCGTTAGCTTGGCCATGCTCATAATTACTTAGGCAACGATTTTACAGCGTTCAGTTCCATGTATGTGTTCTGGTACCTCATGAGATGGATGGTTTCGCCATCACCTCAAACATATGAAGCAATGCCCGAGTGGTTGAGACCAACGTAGGGTTACTTTTGATATGGGTGTACATGCCAAAACTCACTGACCACTCTTCAGACGAAACCAACTGTTTATGGATCACATAATGATGCTTGACTTTGTCCATTGGCCGGCTTTCCGTGAATTTGCAGTGCAAGTACCAGAAATGCAAGAGCAAATGGAGTGGATGCTGGATATGAGCATTAACATACAGTGCGACTGGTATTTTGAGGCTGACGAGGCCTTCAAAAGAAATGAAGAGACGGGTCTAATTGACCTGTGTGATTTAGCAAAGGTACGTGTATTGCATCCAATCTCTCCGCAACATGATTATTTTAGCTCCTAGACAGCCTAACATTGCCACTGCTAATTAACAGGCGTAGGCTTCAATGAGGGATTTGACAAGCTGGTCTGTCGGTCCATCTTTCAGACAGTATGTGACGAACGCGGATTCATACGTGCGGGTCAGAGCAGAGATACCTTGATGAGATGAAATACAGCGAGTGGGGAAACATTGGTAACGGTACGCACAAGTTAAGAGATCCAAATTCAGATACCAAAGAACAAATATTATACTTTCACCATACCTCATACCTCCATAGACGCCCTCTTTTTGTACATGTTACAAGACCAATTTGCAAAGAGGACACAGCATACCGGTTTTCTTACCCTTCTGTTGCGAAAACCAATGCATTACCCTACTGGAACACGATGTTCAAGAAAATATCATTCCCAGACCTCCCCAACAAAATAAGGAATTTAAGAAACAAGACCAGCAGAATTCATTCCGTTTTTCAACTTTTGCCCATACAGGAAGTCGTTGCTACTAGCCATTGAGCGGCGCTCACAAACTTCAGTGAGTGTGACACAGAGTAGGGGCATGGCATTAGATTAAAAAAAAAAGAGAGCTTTAGAGCATGTCACTATTCTTTTCAAGCCCTTGCCCCAGGCCCCAGGCAGCATGATCGAACTTGTTACCTCCAACTAGCATATGCATAACGCACTCTAATGCTCACGGTCGCATTATTCTGGCTAAATATTGCATTATTTTGCGATTCAATATACCTTTAGACCGGAATGCTGCTAATGCAATTTCATATTCAGGATAACGAAGTAGAACACATAGTTTTTTTTTTTTTTTTAACTAACTCGCTTGTAAACCACGTTATACCATTTATGAAGTAACATGAGAGAAAAAGGCAAGTTATTGTTCTCGCGATAGCCACATAGGTACTTCAGTAAGTGAATATCGACTTCGAATACTATGGCTCCACCCATTCAGTTCAGAAAAAAGTCCCAGGCATGAATGCCGATGAGTATACCATTTGTGATATATATATATATATGACGAACAGAGTGGATAGTAAGGACTTTGTGTGTACAAAAATGGCCCGGCGAGGTCAAGGTACGAAGTAGCACTGACCAGCTCAAACTACCAACAGGCACGAATCTTTCAGCCTTAGCCTGAGTGAGCAAAAACTCCGTCACTTCCCATAACAAAACCCTTTACTACCTACTGTGTGCTACTGGTGTCAGTGGTCGCCAAACTTCTGATATATATTATCAAGCTAAAGAAGTTGCATGCTATTGATGAAGGCCATTCATTTCCGCTACACTTGAAAAAAATAAAAGGCCGCCAGTTCCTCATACCAGTCATAGTTGCTGGACACGCCATCTATGCTGGCTTAACCCCTTCGAAGAGCGATTCAAGCTTCAGTTCATCAATATTAGACTTCCACTCGCGCGGTCGTGGGAAATTGATTCTCCAACCTCGTTCTAGCATTTCTTCAATCAGGGTAGTAGACTTACGTTCCGTATCCTCTACGTCTGTGGCACAGATGACAAACGTGGTCAGATAAAACATGATCCAAGGAAACTTGGAGTTGATATAGTGTTGGATGTAATATTGCCAAGCATTGGCGGATGAAGGTCGATCAAAAGCTGGGCGGAGAATTAGGAAATATGCCAGGATGTTATCAGACCATGGTGAATACTCACGCATTGCATTCCAGTGATATATGTGACCTTCCCACGTCGCAAAGTTCAAACCAGTGCGACCAAGTGATTTGATAGCGGGCATTGGCCATGCGCAATAATGAGTCTCAATCGAGCCCTTTGCCAAGATTGCTCTGGGATGCTTCTCCTTATATAACGCTGCAAAGTCCCGTAGACGGCTTCTCGGAGGAAGAGGGAGAGCAGGAGCACGTTCTGCTTCTAGAGCTTCATTCTCCCGTTTGTAAGGAAAGTACAAGTCGTACAAGCCATCCGCGCCCTGTAAGACGAGAGGTCGCGCTTGGGGTCGTTCATATTCCGTTGAAAGGCCGATGAGACCACAGCGCTCCATATCCTCCACCACTCGTCAAATGAAGCGATTGGTATCCCGCAAGATCTTTTCTGAGACTTGTCTTCCCTGGTTTGCTCCGATAACGGTCCTGTCCGGGTCATGACATCTTTGTCTGTTGCCTTCATATTGCACATCAAGCGGCGCTGGATACTTGAGATCAGGTGACGCCTCGATAGTGATTTCTTCCAAGAATCTCTCTTGGAATGATGCAGGTATAATCTCACGGATCACGCGTTTAGCAATCTGCCGCGGTGAAGGATCGCCCACGAGCATAAGCAGAGTATCCTGAACGATGTCTATTAACTGAAAGGGCAGCCCAGCGTCTCTATCGATAATGATAAACTGCCAGGAATCGACCACTATCGGGTCGTACATGGTCACTTTGCCACGCCGTAGTTTGTTTTTGACATCTTCTAGGGTAATCGTTGTACTATATCGAACTGTTTGTAACTCTTCACGAGTCATTGCCGAGCGGTGACGGCATATGAAAAGGTCAGGCTCTGTCGGATGTACTGTGGCATCTGCGTTCGTTCCTTCGTAGACAACGATATACAATCGATCTGTCCTTTTCCGGATCTCGTTGAGGAAAGCTTGTGTCAATGGATCTCCGATGGCCATCTGCCCGCACAGATAGTTCCGAGATTGTCGCTGGACCCAGAGTTCTCCCTCTTTACGTAATCCTACATGCGCAGAGAAATCTCCCTTGCTGGTCGGCACAAATCCCATATAAATACCTGTGGTGCATTCCGTCAGGATACTCATGGGATCATACCAATGCTCAGAGTAGAGCCTGAGCATAAGTAGCTTGCAAATGGTTGTATAATCTTCAAAATTGGAACATATGCTTGCAAGACTCCACGGTGTCAGGAGATTTGGGAATCAACGGTAGCTATCGAAATTAGCTGAATTCGGTACTATTCTAGGCGAACCCACAGGATGTCCCAACATGGCTTTGTCATCTGGAGGCCCTCCGTTGTACTCGGTATCGTCCCTCCAAGAAGACTGATCCTCTTTATATCTCCGCCAGCTAAAGTTTGAGCACAGATAGCCACACGAAGATATTGAACTGCGTGTGGGCGCCAGGCTTTTTCGAAAAAGTCGCAGTACATTTCTAGTTGGCTAGCTTGACAACCGAGTAGAAATTGATCGATGCTTTTCGATCTGGTGGCATGTTCGAGCGTTGTAGCCTCACTGTCGTTGAGTACCATAATGCGGAACCATGCACGAACAATATCAGTCCCAGTGTCTGGAGTTGATTGACCAGCATGATCAGGAGATCCTGGTTGTAGATTAGAATCACTAAGGCCGGGAACAGTAGTGTATAGACGGCAGATACTGTCGGCACAGAGATCTAGATAGAAGTGTTTGAGGACCAGTATGGCACCTTCAAGCACAGAGATATAAAGTCAGTTGGGATCCTTAAACCACTCTAGGGAGGTCCACTTACCATCATCGTGCATTCCGTGTAGGGAATCAATGGGTATCTTAGGATCCAGTGGGGATTGAAGGATAAGAATCTTCTCGAGGTTAATGTTGTCTGGATGGGGCGTGCCAACTGCCGGAGTATCTGGGGTCGGTCCACGATTTAAATTTTGCACTGTGCCCAACGTCAGAGGAGGATGATACCATGAAGCAGCCCTCATACTTAGCAACGAATCAGCTAGCTGCCTGACATCTGTTTCTAGCCTGGCTATCCATTTAATGTAATCCTGTAAATCGCCACCTCGAGGGTAAAATCTGTCTCGAATATTCCGACGGTAGTCAACGGACTGTCGAAGCTTAATGGTCTTTTGTTTGGCAGTTTCTGAACTGACAACGACCACCTTTTCAGCCTCTTGACAGCTCTTGCTCCATCGCGCATTCAGGTCTTTCCATTCGTGGTAATGTCGTTTGCAAAATGGGTCTTCTGCAGTTATAGCAAGCGCAGCCTTACATGGGCGTCCATCCAGCTCGAGTGCTTCACAAATGGGGCCACGAGTAGTGGGAGATTCCGGAACCTCACTTGCGCGGATAAGATTCCGTGCACTACCTTTGATACTGGGTCGCCGCTCCTGCAGGCTGTTGATGCGAAGTTGCACACTCATTGCCATGAGACGAATGTATGAGGGCCGAAGGGCGTTGGCGAGGGATTCAATGAGCCCACTCGCACACCGAGGCGACGATGCCATAATATAAACAGGTGGCGCAGGGTTAAACTATTGGGGGCTGGTCGATAAGGGAAGCCGCGGGCCCAGCAGGTCAGGGCCTACGTGTTGGCACACGGCACAGTCGCTCTAATTCTCTAATTTCAGGCAAGGGGGACTTGGACCGTTTCTAAAAGGTGTACGTGCAAGATGCGAGGGTTTTGCTGACGCCTCGAAAACAGGGTAGAAATTATCAGCCCTACTTGATAAGACTGTTTGGAAAACAAACAATTGAATGCGAAGACGGGCGTTTTATGATGGGCAATGCGCACAATCTGATACAGCTGCTATCAAGCCAGTCTACAGGCCAAGAGTCGTGGTCTACAGCTGAGGGCCTTTCCCCACGAGGCGTTATGAGTCTTAAAAGCATTGGTTTATCCCATGTGATATGTGAGGGCCTGCAATATGGTCTACTTACCAGGAACCCCTCCCTCATGGCCCCTAAATGAGGGCTTTGGACAGCGCCTGCGAAGTGGCATGACAAACTACCGCGCGCTTAAACAGTTCCGGCGTCAATGTCGCCCAATTGTTTGGATGTGATAGGGCGGGGGCAAAGGTGCCGGGTGACGATGACGCGACAGACGGTATGTTGCGAAGCGCTTACAACGCCTATGAATGGGTGCGAAGAGGTAGTGGTCATCATGGTGGAGTAGCTTGCCGATCTATGGGTGCGTGTGGCCCCGGATGGTAGTCCTATTTAAGCAATCCCTTGTTTACTTCCATGACTAGTAATCATTGTAGAAAGCCACATCTACCCATGTTGGACAAAAATATGAGGTTTGCAACTCTCATGCCATCGGTGAGTTGGTAACTTGAGAATAACTTGGCCAGTAAGGAGTGATGTTGGTGACAGCACATATAGGACAGATGTGGATCAGGAGAGTGCAGCGCCCAAATCTGAGTGCAGCAGGCTATGGAGAGAAGTCTGTCTCCATATCGGCACCTACCACTAGAAAATGATAGATATACTCCAGCACTCAAATACATTCTTGCTACAATGTCATGATATATCTGTCTGATCTGATCTGACATGAGAGATGCACACCCTTCCTCACATCTCGGCATACCCAATCTGGAATGGCGCTGAGTCACTGGACCTCGGCCATCGTCTGTGGACAGACATGATGACGGCTGTGCGTTCTTCAGATGAGCTGGCTTTCCGTCAATCCTATGGCGAGTTTCCTCTAGAATCTGAAATCTCCAAGATAGCTGAGCTTCCTACAAAATCGACATCAATTACTCAATCATCGCCCTCATTGCGTACCCCGCTCGTTTGAGCACACATTGACGAAGCAACTGTACCAATCCAAAATGGCCATATCCCCAGCAATTCGTATATCCCCCACACGTGCAGCGCGCGCGGTAAACCTCCTTCGCACTGTTCAATTCACCCATCCACCATCTTGTCCTTGTCACTCGAACCCAAACTATCACCAACAGACTCCATCCACAATCCACCAAGCACGGCGACATCTCGCAACACCCATTGACCATGCCCAGCAAAAGGAGTATGCCTTTGAGATGGCCGCCTCTAGCATACGCTTCGGTCCCGGTTGCACCAAGGAGGTTGGCATGGACTTCAAAAACTTGGGCAGTAAACGTGTCATGGTTGTCACGGACTCAACTGTAAGGAAGCTAGATGCCATGAAGCAAGTCGTCGAGGGATTAGAAAGAGAAGGTGTGAAATACGAGGTCTTTGACAAAGTGCGTGTAGAACCCAAGGATCATTCGATCAAAGAGGCCATTGAATATGCCAAACCCTGGCGGCCAGATGCGTTCCTCGCTGTCGGAGGAGGTAGCGTAATCGATACTGCAAAATTGATGAACCTTTACACTTCGTTCCCTGAAGCTGATTTTCTCGACTTTGTCAATGCACCTCTGGGCAAGGGAATGCCTATCCCAGGAAAGCTATTCCCACTTGTTGCGGTCCCTACGACTGCCGGAACAGGCTCAGAGACAACTGGTACGGCTATATTTGACATGGTGTCTAAACGCGCCAAAACTGGCATTGCGCATCGAAACCTGAAGCCAACGTTGGGCATAGTCGATCCGCTCAATACACGCACCATGCCTTCTGCTGTTCACGCATCCTCGGGTCTGGATGTCCTCTGTCACTCTCTCGAGTCTTGGACGGCGATACCCTATTATGAGCGTACACCCAGACCGACAAACCCAATCAACCGTCCTGCATATCAAGGTGCGAATCCGATTTCTGACATCTTCTCGCTCAAAGCATTGCAAGATACAGTCAAGTATCTCCCTCGTGCGGTAAAGGATCCAGAAGACCACGAAGCACAGAGCCAGATGCTCTTAGCAGCTACGCTAGCCGGTGTAGGCTTTGGAAATGCAGGTGTCCACCTCTGTCATGGCATGTCATATCCTATCTCAGGCCAGAATCCAGGTTACAAGCACGAGGGCTACGAAGTTGACCATACAATCATTCCGCATGGCGTATCTGTTGCCGTAACCGCGCCTGCAGTTTTCAAGTTCACCGGCGCATCCAATCCAGAGCGGCATTTAGCGGCGGCTGAAGCATTCGGCGTCGACATCTCAAATGTTAAGAAAGAAAGTGCGGGTGAAGTGCTGAGTGAAGCGTTGGCGGAATTTTTGATCAAGCTAGGTGATCAGCCCAGAGGTTTAAAGGCGCTAGGTTTTGGAAAAGGAGATCTGGATGGACTCGTTGAAGGGACCATTCCTCAAGCCAGAGTACTCATGCTCGCGCCGAGTTTAGAAATGTCCAACCTGGAAGTCGAGAGGGAACAGTTGCGAACCCTGTTTGAAGACGCAATGGAATATTGAAATCTTCGTGGGCAATAACAATATGAATTTACTTGACTATTGCAGAACATAATTTATATTAGGAATTAGTTATTTCCGTCACATTTCCCCGGCTCTCTTTGGAATTCGGTTTCTCTCATTCTCGTCTTACGAGCCACTCTAGCTCATTTCTTTGCTCATACGTCACCAGACTTTCAAACTTCTCCAGGGTTAAGAAGTCATGGTCAGAGTACTCAAAACCTGGAACAACAGTCTACATCTATTAATATGATATACTCACTGAAGAATTTCTGTTTGGGAAGGTCCAAAAACTTGACTCACCTCGCTAATCAACAGCCGGTCTTTTCTAATATCACGATCGTCGATGCAAGGTAGCAAGTAGCTAGCTTTGTACTTGCCGCCCTCGACGACCCATACTGCTCTTTCTCCTTTAGCCACATCTTTCCCGACGACGAAAGTTTCGATTCTCTTTTTGCCCCCTTCCTCATCAGCATGAATCAATACATATCGCCCGCGTCCCTCGATAAGCGTGTGTATAGTGCGTCCTTTATTCCGGTGAAAATGCCCTTGCGGTGTCGTAGGAGTTAACAGATAGTAAATACTTGTGCTTGCATTCCTTTTGGCTGCATCTCCAGACATAGGCAGCTCGGCGGTTTGTGGTCCATTGCTTCTCGGGAACGGATTTGGTATGAGGAGTACATTGCGGTCGATTTCAGCAAAATATCCGCCTTCAATATGTTTTATGAGTTGCAAGGTATCAATGACGGCCTGAGTCGCAGGTGACTCTAGAATTCCCGGGGTAAGGATATAAGTTGGTTGAAGTCTAGCAGCAGCATCAGGAACGGAAGAAGACATGTTTGGAGTGAAGCAAATGAGGCAAGTGCTTGCGTTTTTGGGGTGTTCTTCAGTAGTTTAAAAAGGGTATATCTCTCGGCATAACAGTCACAGACAGAGGAGGGGCGTTGAGAAAAGTGGCACAAAGGTTATGTGAATCTAGTCAGCAACCAGTTTAGTGAACTGTAAGCAGATCAACTCGGTCCCAGGTCAATGCTGACATAATACGCTTCCCGATCTTCCACCTCCATTACTGCTATGTGATGATTTTATGACAGGGCGCCATCGTCGGGCATGAATACATACAAATGTAGATCGCGATTTCAGAGGAGCGAAACATGCACGCGTGGGTCGGCACCATCACGGTCAATTCGGCCACATCAAATCTACAGACTAAATAGCTCCAATAGATGCATTGTCGTCCCGTGTTCCATCGCAATCATCTTTCTGTTCATCTCTGCATTTCCCTTGCGCCCGTCGTTTCTCACCTTGAATACTCCCGATTAATCCACACGCAAGTACAACAAAAAATTAGACAATATGAGGAAAACTGAAAGAAAATATATATAGTACAGAGAAGAAGGACTCTTAGGCCTAGTATAGCCATGTAGCATATTTCAATGAGATTAACATGTTCGGTTAGTGAAAATGTTTCTCATAGTCCTTCTACTTTCAATGGCGCGCCTGCTTGTAGCATTTGCGCTTGATGTTAATGGTGCTACCACATATCATCATCGGCCCTGTTACTCTGATCAGAATCAGAATGGGTATGATACCCATGTTTGCCTCCTTGCCCAAGATAGTTTTGGGTATTAGCAACACTATAGCCGCCGTTTGCACTGTGTTGGGAATGATGAGAGTCACGCGGACTTTGATCAGAGGCAGTACCATATTGGTCTCTTTGAGCATGATGGCCATTTTCCTGTGATTGCCGTGTACCGACATTGTTTTGCTGCTGATGGGCACTGGGCCATTCATTACCCTTCTCGGACTGTTCTTGTTGCTGCTGAGGATAATGTTAGCGAGTCATTGCGGATAGGTTGTAGCGTTCGCACTGACCTGTTGGTACCGCTGATACTGAGCAAACTCCTCAGGCTGTTGCTGCTGCTGCTGCTGCTGTTGCTGTTGTTGTTGTTGTTGTTGTTGTTGCGGCTGTTGTGGCTGCTGTTGCTGTTGCTGCTCTTTCTTTTGTTGTGCGGCCTGTTGTTGTTGCGCTTGCCTAGCCTGTTTGGAGTTGCCAATTTGTATCTGCGGATGCATCTGCTGAACTTTGGCCAAATATGAGTACATAAAGTTGCTCAGCAAAACCTGAGAATACAACTCCCTGCGAGGATTGGCGAGCTTGATGTGGGCCATACGGTAAATGGCACGCTCTTCCAAGATGGAGAAGCGGGTCCAGTTGTAGTCGATATCAGGCTTCAAGATCTTTGGTGGAGGTTCTGGGGAGAGACCGCGTGAGGACGCTTTCTTGTGAGATGACTCCTTCTCACTTTTCTTCTTACCGCCTCCAAATATTGATGAAAGGAGGCCGGGCTCTTTTTCTTTCTTCCCATCGTTAGGAGTCTTCCGGTTGCTCTCCTTCTTCCGCTCCTCCTCTAGCTTGACGTTTTCACGATCGAGGACAACGCTTTCTCGTCCACGATTACTGGTACCATGTATTGATGTTTGCAGCACATCAAGTCTTGTATCATCATGGCTCTTTTCTTGTGGTTTGCTTAGCTTATTCTTCACCTTCTTAGCAAGTTCTTTCTCTCTTTCTTCCTTCTCCTTCTCCTTTTTCTCACGCTCCTTATCCTTATCGCCACCAGTCAGCCAGCCCCAACTAGTCTTTCTTGGTCCGTCAGGGTCGTTCTTCTTGTCTTTAGACTTCTTATCCGACTTCTTCTCTTCCGGAAGATTGGGTATGATAGATAAAGAATCTATCCGAGTGCCGCTGCCAGGAAGTGGGGCCGGATGTTGAACTAAGTCGTCGAATGATTGTGCTGGCTTGATGGGAGATGCTTGAGCTGCCTGGGCATGTCGATTAAGTCGAGCTTGGGGTGATTGACGCTGCTGATTGGTCGATAAATTTTGAGGGTAATTACGCGGCCCATTGGGTTGCTGCTGCTGCTGCTGCCGTTGCTGTTGCGGTGGAGGCTGTCGCGAAGAATGACGCTCAGGAGGCAAGAATGGCTGTCTTCTATCTGAATCTTGTGGTGGAGGTGTCTCGATGATCTGAGGCACCGGTGACTGTAAGGTTGGGGGCTTATTATATCCTGGTAAATATGCCGAAGTTCGACCATTTGAAGCAATCCTGGAGTGGAATGCTTTTGGCTGCGGCCTAGGTGTTCCCTCAGCGGTCTGCTCAGCGGATGTTGGTCGGGAGAGATCTTCCGCAGAGTCAGGTCTGGGCTCGGCACTGGGAGGGGAGCGTCTGCGAGGCCTGGAGAAGTTGGAGTGCCCTTCGAACTGCCCGTTGACAGGCTCGGATTGAACTCGAGCTAGTGGAAGTGGCGGAACATCAGGGGGATAAGTTGGCGAGGTGGAAGGGGACTCCTCAGTGTCGGTCTCTGCTTGACGGGTGATTAGTCGTCTGGAGAGCGGCGGGCCTCCTTTTCGCAGGCTGCCACGCCTATAGGTGGTTCGAGTCGATCGCTTTAGCGTGCCGATGCCGCCAAACTTGCCAGGTGTCATGGAAACGTCACCCTCGGCACCAGCTTCTGCATCTCCGCTGGCGCGCTTGGAAGAGAGGCTCATGCGACGCCCAATGGCGGTGGGATCCTCGATGATGTGCTCGAGTTCTTGGAAATTCGAGAAAGCGCCGGGGGGATGGTGCTCGGAGCGCTTTCTCTCAAGCCGTTCTGCGCCGTCCTTGTAGCCGGTGCCGCTGTCAATCTGCCTGGACAACATCGACTTCTTCCGCCGCAGACCGCCTCCCGAGGTCTGGTGGCCGAGGGCGCCGTCGGGCGAGAGCGAGTCAGCGTCGCTAGAGCGGCGCCTGATTGTGTTGACCTTTTCCTCAATGAAAGTCTTGAACTCCATCGGGGCTAGCTCGGGATGCAGGCGGGCAGGCACCCAGAACTGGTTGGAGGCGGCCTCATCCTCGGAGAAGGCGGGGGGCGACGGCGGCCCATTGGGGGAGTTGAAGGAGGGCAGGTCGGGGTCGGCGTTGTTGACGCCCATGGACATTCTACGGATGGCCTGCAGATTGCTTAGCTCCTGGGCCAAGCCGGCGGGGCTGGCCTCATAGTCGAGCTGGTTGTAGGGGTAGGGGTCGGGGGACGAGTCTGAGTTGGTGCGGGAGAGGGGCGGGGAGAGGGGGCGCTGTTGATTGTTGGGATGGTGGGCGTTGTGGGTGTGGTGGGTGCTGTGGGGGGTGCTGTGGGGGGTGTTGCGAGCGTGGGCCGGGGTGCCATTGGGGCTGGTGGGCGTCGCGGGTGCGGCAGGCCTGGGCGTGGGCGCGGGCGTGGCCATGGTGTTTGGACGGGCGTTTGTGCTGGCGTTTGTGCTCATGTTCGTGCTCGTGCTTGTGCTCGTGCTCGTGCTCGTACTTGCGCTCGTGCTCGCCGTGGCTATCTGCGGACGCAGCGGCGACCTGGCGGGCGGGGCGGTGGGGAAGGGATCAAAGGGCTCGAAGGCGCCAAACGACTGGATCGAGTCGCCGTTGGGGCTGGGCACGAAGCTCAGCGGGCGCGAGGTGCGTCTGCTGGGCTCCGTGTCGCTGTCGCCGCCGTAGAGGTCGCCTATGGCTTCGGTAACGTGGTGGTTGTCATCGCTTATCGAGATTTGTGGAACATGGCCGCGTCGCATCTGGTACATTCGCTCCAGCTCTCGAGCCCGGTCGTTGGCCTGTGGGCGGTGGCGAGCCGTGGTCAGCACTGCTTGCACGCGGCGGGAAGGAAGGAAGGAAGGAAGGAAGGAGGGTCGGGAGGAAGGGTAGATATAGAGGGCTGCACCACCATGCACCGCACAGCCTGGGGTCGGGGGCCCGTTGAGGCGGGCGGGTGCAGGCCGGCGTGTTTTATTTTAATTTGGGGCCTGCCATGTCTGGAGCACTCACCATGGCTGCCGTGGCGGGCTGGGGAATGCTCAGCAGTCGCTTGGCCGGTTGCGGTTGTCACCACAGCTCCCTGTTCAGGAATACAGCAGGGAGGGGAGGGCATCGAAGTCAAGGACGGGGCGGCGGGCGGCGGCGGCGTCGACGACAGGCATCACCAGCACCGGGCGGGCAGGCGACGGTGAAGGGCGGCGGCAGCAACAGCGAAGGTGACGGCTGCGACAAAAGTGGCCAACGTGACGAGCGTGACGATGAATTGATCCGACGTTGGAGGCAGGTAGGCTAGTCGGCTGGAGGAGCTGCACTAGCCCGACTCGTCTGGTGTCGTCAAAGACAGGACAGCACATGCACGACAGGCAGCAGCTGGCGGCCGGCTCAGAGCGTGCTCTGCTGCGTGCATAGCTACATGGTAATAAGCTACGGGTACCCTTTCAGCCTTCAGCCACAGGGGCCGCCGTTGTGGTCCGTCGTGCCCTCCCGCCTGGCAAATGCCAAATACCCTATTCTTAACCACCGGCCCCCAATCCACCGACCCAGTCTCCAGCCTCCAATCTCCAATCTCCAATCTCCAATCTCCAATCTCCAATCTCCAATCTCCGCTCTCCAACCTCGCTCTGCCAGCTATCTAATCACCCAGCTGCTTGCCGCCCTGGCCCCGTCCCGCCTAGCGACATCCATGCCGACGCTCGGTGGAGGCCGTCAGGGGTTCGTCGCCTGGGCCCGGTCGTGATTCGCTGGCCAGGAATGTCGCCTAGTGATGTCATCGCTTAACTTCCCTCTCAGCGCCTAGCTACATGCGACCAACCGCACCGCAATCTACCACGCACCATGTATTCGTGGTACTCTACTCGTCTGCTTCAGCTGCTGCTACTCCGCTTCCAGATCACCATCGCTGATACCACTGCGCACGCAACCGCTCCCAGCGCAAGGTACACATTCACGCTATCATACCCATCTTCCTCCTGTTTGGGGAACGCCGTCGATGGCTGCGTTGCGCTTTCCGCTAGCTGATCCTGGTTAGCCATTGCGTCAACACTTGCAGCCCCGAAACCAGGCCTCTTACATGAACAAACAGCTCCGAGATGCTGTTCCACGACGCGCTGACATGCAGTGGCGGTGCCATCTTCAGTGCGCTCGTGTACTCGTCTGGCTGTTGCTCGCACCGTTGCATTGTCTTGTCCTGATCGGCCTTCATCGCCGTGTACACTGCCGGTATCTGATCCAGGTGTGGGTGTTTCTTTCGCATCTCTACTATATGCGCAAAGCTGTCCGGGTCGCTCGAGTCGTATGTGTAGCATACCAGATCGCAGGCGTCGAGTTTGGCCTGATTCTCTAATATGGCCGGCTCCAGCTCGCCAAGTTCCTCCAGAATGAGATAGCATTGCCTGCCCCCCCTAAGCTCCACGCTGTTGACCGCCGACTGTGGTTTGATGGTTGGGTGGTATGTCTGACTGAACGGCCGCTGTAGAAAGGCTGATAGCAATGCACTTTTCCCGCTCCCGCTTGACCCCAACACGTAGCATAAAATAACGTTGCGCTCTACCCGTCCAGGCTTGTTGCGCCTTTTCCGTGGTTTGGTCACTTTGAGTGCACTGGTGGTTCCTCCTCGGTCATTGCTTTCGAACCCCAGGTAAGCAAGATATTCCAATGTCGTCTTTGGTTCTTCAAATGTCGTCATGCTCCATTGAGCGAGCCAGCCCTGTAGCGTGATATACCCAGCTTCGTTGCGAACAGTACACGAGGGGAAGGCAGAGCCAATCCAAGAAGACGGAACACCGGGCGTGGGGGCAAAGAGGTTATCCAGTTCCTCATCATTCAGCCCACCATCGTTGTCTCTGTCAAATTTTAGAAACAGATCGACGAAGAAGCGGTATCCTGAAGGGCTCAATTCAGCCGATGAATACTGAACCACGTCGAACTTGGGATGCAAAAATGTGTCCTGGAGACTGAGACTATCAGTGTAGTGAAACTTGCGAAGAATGATCCAGATGGTTTCATGGCGCCCCTTCTCAGCAAAAATCTTGTTCAATAGCAGGAAGCTTTTTTCATCTATGCCATGTTCTTGGCTAGAGCTGGGCGCAAAGCGTTGCATAGATCTCTTAATATTTGCCAAATCGTCTTCGCCTAGGGGTTTGTCGAAACACTTGAGCTGAAAGTGGTAAATTTCTTCATCACTCCAATAGCCATCCTTGTCCTCATCGCACAGGTGGAAGATTCGTCGTAGGGCAGACACTGCAGCAGGCTTCAGCGCATTCTCCTTGGAGTCGTACAGCGGCGCTATGGGATGGGTGACAGCCTTCTGGCACAGGAAGAAGACCTCGTTGATATTGTGGTGCTCCTTGGCACTTGTCCGTATGCAGGAGTCGATTTCTTTGAACTCATTCATAACCGGCAGCATCTCTTCAGACACGACTTGCGAGGTTGTGCTGTTGGACGCCAGCTCAGACTTGTTTGCGCACAGCACGACGGGCACATTAACGCCCAGGGAGCGGAAATAAGGCATCCAGAAAAGAGCGACCCTCTCATAGCTGTAGTGGTCGGAGTAGACGAGCAGGATGACGTTGGACTTGCGCAGCTCCTTGCGAAGATTGGAACGCTCGTGGGGGAGGGCCGAGGTATCGACGATGGTGGTGGAGACATTGTCGGGCGTTCCGAGCGAGGGCGGCAGCGTGACCTGGGGCAAGACAGGCTGGATTTTGGCGGTGACAAAGACATCTTTGACAAGGGAGGTTATGATGGAGCTCTTGCCGACGCCCTCGTCACCACACACACAAATGCGGACTGGGATGATACGTGAGCTGGATGGGGGGCAGGCGCGGCCGAGGACGAGCCCACATACCGGTGGCCATGGCAGGGCAGCATAGCCGTCGCGAAGCAGTGCAGCTAGTATGGGCTGGTGGTTTGCATGGGTATGCAGCACGGAGTGCGGAGGAGAAATCAATGGTCAACGGCCGGGACGGCTGGATGCAGCCTGCATACGGGACTTGGCAGGCACGTGGCCACTTACACTGCTTCCCCACATGTTCTCCCCAGATGATGGACCCATGCACAAACCACAAACCTTGTGACACCGGACAGCCCACAGGAGTCGACAGACATCTCGCCATCGGCCAGGGACCATCTGCACACACAACACTGCGCAGCTTCCGCGTGCGGCTTCCGCCATGTTGTAAGTCCACCTGGCGACAGCCGACCAGCCGCCAATCACGGCGCTCCTCGCTCGTCCACACTGACGTGCAGCAAGTGTGCTTCCGCCTCCGCCTCGCTATCCTACTGGTAACACGCCTCCGTCGACAATGCGCACGTGAAACCAAGACTGACGTGCACCCAAGGAGGCTATCCAGGCGTGCCTCCCGGCCAGATCATCGAGACCAACAATAGCCTGAGCCATCCCACAGGGCCCGAGTACCAGCTCGTTGTAGGAGAAGGTAAGTCGCGGTTCTGCCCGGAAGGGCTCGCCGCCTTCCCCCTTCGTACTGACCGCAGACTTGCCGCAGGAACCTACGTGCTGCGCGACGACCTGCATCTGGCCACCCCACCGCCCCATCCCTCCGAAGCGCCCGTACACAACCCCAACCCACTCGCAACCACCATCCACCCACCCACCTGCGGCACCAAACTCTCCCTAGTCGCCCTTGCGCCCCGCCAACCGTCGCATTCGCAGCTATCTAGATTCGGTACGCGCAACAGCACTCGGTCGCAAGTCCCACAAAGCATTCAGGAATCGCCCCACGAATCGCACAGCCAGACGAGCGACACCGGCTCCCACGCTACCAATGGAGTTGCGTCATCGCCGTTGGATGGCCTGCATACGCCTGTGTTTGGGGAGGGCAACACCGCCCTGGCCATGCTCAATGGCAAGGACTCCAAGGACCCGCTCAAGCGACGGAAGCCAAAGAGCAATATTGTTAAGAGCAACTCATCCTTTGTGTCCAGAGTGATCCCCCATGAGGGCCTGTCCAAGCGACTGCAGGACCATAATCCTAATGGTCACTACGCCTTCGCCAACATCAACCGTGCTCTACAGTGGCTGGACCTGACTTCACCAACCAAGGAGGAACACCTGACTAAGATTCTGTTTACAAAGGCGCATGCCCTTTGCCATGATATAAACCAAGTCACCAAAGGCCCTAATCATCTTGATATTGTCATGGGCTTCTCCACCGGGGACATCATCTGGTACGAGCCCATGTCGCAAAAGTACTCGCGAATCAACAAAAATGGAGTGGTTAACCCTACTCCGGTGTCTGATGTCCGATGGCTTCCGAATAGCGAGAATCTGTTTCTCGCAGCACACATGGATGGTTGCTTGGTTGTGTACGACAAAGAAAAGGAGGATGCCCAATTCGTTGCCGAGGGTCAATCGTCGAGCTCCGAGGACGTCACGCCTAACGTGGCCGACAAAGCACACCTAACCATCAAGAAGTCAGTCAACTCGAAGAACCAAAAGACAAACCCTGTCTCTTGCTGGCAAATATCTAGCTCCAAGATCAATGCCTTTGAGTTTTCTCCAGATCGCCGACACCTTGCAGTTGTTTCGGAAGATGGTTCCTTTCGAATCATCGACTTTCTAAAAGAAAAGTAAGTCGGACATGGTAACGGCGAGGGCTTTTCTAAACTGAAGCAGACTCTTACATCACTATATGAGCTACTATGGTGGCATGATTTGCGTGTGTTGGTCTCCAGATGGTCGCTATATTGTCACGGGCGGACAGGATGATCTGGTCTCTATCTGGTCGCTAGAAGACCAGGTGCTTGTGGCGCGTTGTCAGGGTCATAATTCGTGGGTAACGTCAGTTCAGTTCGATCCCTGGAGGTGCGACGATCGCAACTATCGCATTGGCAGCGTAGGTGAAGACTGTCGCTTGCTCTTGTGGGATTTCAGCGTTGGTATGCTACACAGGCCAAAGGCGGTGAGTTTCCAAATTTTCAGGGCCGGTATCGCTAGGTGGCTGACTCTCAGACATAGGCATCTGTACGACAACGCAACAGCATTGCCTCGTCCAATCTTAAGATGCAACGAACACGGACAGATAGCACGGCGAACCGACTTCGGTCCAATTCAAACCTGACTTCGACTAGTTTATTTGACGAAGAAGAGGTGGTTCATCCAGTAGAACCTCGGGCGCGCACAGCCATGTTGCCCCCCGTTCTGGTATGCACACATGGCCAACAAGACGGTCCATACGTTAGCTAATGGTTATACAGGCAAAGACGGTGGATGAACATCCTGTTGTTTGGCTAGGGTTTGAGGAGGATTGCATATTAACGTCATGTAAAAACGGTACGTCGCACATATCTCTTGGCTGCAAGCACCTCATCACTACCAAGCTTTGCACATTCCACTTTACGAGGAAACCATTAAGCTTGTGTTGCACTAGAGATTGGCGCAAGGAAAATGGGTGTGATATGGCACACAGACCCACATGTTGGATTTGTTGAACTTGATCATTTTGCGAAGCAGATAAGGAAGTGGATCATTGACTTTTTTTTTTCTCTTTAGGCCACATCCGCACGTGGGACCGGCCGAAAGAGAGCACGGGCAACGACGACAGTGGTCGATCGACGACGTCGACGAGCAACCCGTAGATGGGATTATTTGGGTGTGAAGCGCAGTACGAAGTGTGGCATTGGAAGGAATGAAGTGCGAGGTGTGAAACCTGTTTATGCCATGGGCGGATCATGGTTTGTATGGACAGGATGCACCCGGGTTGTCCCGACGGAGGACGTTGCTCACATGCGAGACACGGATGACTTGTTCTTGAGCACTGAGCGGGCCGTTCAGCCCTATGCAGGACTGGATGCATGTGCACGTTGTGGGCAAAAGTTGTACAACAGGCGACGCAGGGCTATCCTTATCTCAGGCGGTAGTGGCTAGTCGGATACCTAGGTAAACAGAAGTGGATACCTACAAATCATACACGCCTTGTTTTCGCATAAGGCTCGACTGACACTGCAGAAGGTAGCCTGCTGGCTGTGCTCACTCGGGCCGAGTGGTGTGGATGGAGGTGGTACGTAGGGTACGTACTGGCTGTGACGGTGTGCGCATGTTGAGAAGCTGAGAGACCGGCGAAGTGCATTATCGCACCTGGCCAGTGTTTCGGAACAGTTTTCCTGTGGCGCAATAGAGTACGGTCTGTGCGTCATGGCGATAAAGACGATGCTCGTGTTCCTGGCATCGAAGTTGTCGCAGAGCCGGGTGAACGCGCGAGGCCAGCTGTACGGCATGGAGTCACAGGGGATGGGCGGATGCCGAGGCGGTCATGGGTGCTGTGCTGTATGCAAGGTGGTGGTGGTGTCATCCGCCGTTCGCGGTCTACCTTCTTTCACCAAAGAAAACGCAAGCCTTGTTAGAAGCAAGGCTAGGGAGGCAATGAATCAATGATGCATGCCGGCCCCCCACTTATTCCTCTTGACTGGCCGCAGCGTAGGAGGCGTGGATGGATCATCGCAAGAATACATAATCGGGAGATAGCCCAAGACCTGACGCAAGCCCTCAGCCCCAAAAAAGCAGCCCCCCGCGCATTCCGCACGTACACAGTATACATACACGGCCCCTCCCACGGGCATGGTCTTGTTATTGTGATTGTTCTTGTTCCCTTCCACCATGCCTCTCCCCAGCGTTGGCGTCTTCGGCAGGACCACAGCGCCTGTGCTCGAGATCAAGCCGGATTCGCCTTTTGTCGTCTTCTATGGAGAGTCGTCCGAGTCGCAGGAGACGGAACTACGTGGGAAACTCGTCCTCACCAACCCAGAACCCATATCTGTCAGGAGCGTGCGCATCACCCTGACCGGCACGCGCAAAGTCTCGTACGCTACCACTTCCCTCCAACACCGCCCAGCTAACCACATCATTCTCCGCCAGCTGGCATTTGACCAACACCGTGAGCCCCCAGCCCATCACCCACAAGGTCACCTTCCTCGTCGAGAACCTCAACCTCTTCCCCGTCGACGGCAGCAAGAACAAGCCCCACAAGATCAACGCCGGCTACCACGAGTGGGACTTTGTCTTCAAGCTGCCCAGCAGCCTCGACCAGAGTGTCGAGGGCCTGGCCACAAACTGGGTCGTATACAGTCTCAAGGCGTCTGTCGACAGAGGCTACATGAGCAAACAGCTCTCCGCCGCCTCGCATATCCGTGTCATTCGCACCCTGGGCCGCGACCTGCTCGAGACCATGCCCATGGAGCAGATCAACGAGGACATTTGGGCGAATAAGCTGGCCTACAAAATCACCGTCCCGCAGAAGAACTACATCGTTGGAACGCACATCACCGCCGACTTCATCCTGATACCGCTCAGGAAAGGCGTGGAAATATCCACCATCAAAATGCAGCTCATTGAGTCGCGCCAGCTCTTTGCCGAGTACGCTGGTAGGCGGATAAGTCACCAGGCAGACGTCCAGGTCGCCGTCACAGAAGGAAACATGCCCGAAAACTCCGCAAATGTCGTGCCAAATGACCCGGAAGACGCAGACGAGCTCTTCGACGAATCTCACCGTTTCTCCATGACCCTAGACCTTCCCAATTCGCTCAAAAAGTGCCGGCAGTCGGTCGACACAGAAAACATTCGCTTGACCCACAAACTGCGACTCTATGTCAACCTCAAAAATCCAGAAGGACATACCAGCCAGCTATTAGTGAAGAACCACGTCCACCTGTTCATCTCCCCAAATCTACCCCCAAACGAAGATCAGAGCGTTGTGGTCGACCACAACATCCTAAGCCAGCAAACCTTCCAAGATCAAGTAAACCAGAATGCTCCACCAACCTATGGCCTGCATCAACTCGACGAGTTGTACAATGATATTGATCCATCAGGCTTCATGACACCGGGTGGTTATCACAGCATGATGAATAGTGGAGCAAACACCCCCTTCTATGCCCAGAGTCGGACAGGGTCGGCAGAAGACCTTGCCTCGCTAGATGCAGTAGCAAATGGTGGCGGTGGTGCCTCGGCGGCGGCGTTGCAGCACAGGCTACAAAACCTTGACTTGTCACACAATGACCAGCCCACTCGCTTCCAGCCGCAGAGGCATCATTCTTCCGGCGACAGTACACCCGCAAATGGCGATCAGGCATATTTTGATTTGCCCACTGCAAATTATGACATGAATGCTCTTGCTCGGACACCCAGCTACAACACAGCTGTCCGAACCCCAGGGAGAGCTCCGATTGTAGCAGACGTAGCCCTCCCCAGCTATGAAATTGCAACTTCACGCTCTACGTCTCCCAACAGGAGTAGAAGCAGTAGGGGCACGACCCCTAGTCCGGCGCGATCTCTAGATACCTTGACCGAGGAAACAAACCGAAACACGGCTATCAACAGCCAGAGGCAGAGCCCGAGGACGAGTAATGATGGAAGGTAAAACACCCATCCTGCATTTCCTGTCCTGCAGTCATTCTTGAGAGGAGATTACCAAGCACTCGATCTATTATATGGGCTAAACTATCGTTGTCGTGCTTCATACACCTCCTCACCGAGAATGAGTGAAGCATGCCGAGGATCGATGCTCAAGCTCACTCTCTTCACCCCACTTTAAAAATCACATACACTATTTCTTACTATATTATGTTTCGTCATCACAGAAGCTTAATACCCCTTTTTGCGTATATAGACAAACAGCGAGCACTCTCGCACCCACCCTTTCCAATACTTCCACGTCGTCATCCGACTCGTATCCTACATCGCGTTCCTCCTCGTCGCTTTCGCAGACACCACCTACCTCAAGAGATGTTGCAATCATGGTTGGAAGCAGGAGTCGCAGCTCCTCGCACTCTAATGGTTTTCTTGACGTACCAAAGCCGAAAAATAAGCATCGATCGTCATCGTCTGAGCCAGGTACCTCCATACGCGGGACAATAGATGGACTTTTGGGCTTTAGAAGAGCACTGAGGCATGTCGGGTAGTTCCAGCATGGCTTGGTAGTTGCTGTACCATTGTTTCGGGCTTTGGGTTTATTGGCATGATTAGGTGTTATTGATATCTTTTTTTTTTTGCTTTGCAACTGCGACTGAGGCGGGGTTATAGATGTATGAATTACGATTGGTTGCACGTATGCATGATTTCCATGGCTATGGTGGCAGCAGTTTATCAAAATTTCTTTGAGTATTGTACTAAGACAGGCAAAGTTAGGAATTTGGGCAATCCCTTGATAGACACAACGCATTTGCTGATGATCAAACCTTACTTCTCGCAGCCCTCATGTGTTTGAGGGGCCTAACAACAAAAGCAACCATTCTTTGGTATGTAAGCATCTATAAGCCGCCTAGTTCATTTGCTACCGATGATGATAATTATACTGCGTATTATATTCATGTTGCTCAGCAGCAACTTGGCCTTGAGACCCAAAAGTTCTAGAACCGTATCTGCAGCAGGATCCCCGTGTATAATTGCCGTGGGCATCCGTGTGGATCGTTCAGGGATTTTGTACATCGTCCCGAAGTGCTACGGCTTACTCGATCAAGACATGTGGTGGGATGATGGCATGACCGGAGTGGGACATCTTACGACTCCAACAAGACCCACTCCATACTATCCATCTACGGAGGAGCCTTTCAAAAGTTCTTGCCCACGCTAAAAAAAAAGCCACAATCTTGGCACACAATGTGGAGGTCTTCTACCTCTCAATTTGCTGAATTTTCAATCTTATCTTATCTTATATATAACAGACTATCTTTATTTCTGTAATATCGCCCTGCACCACCTAAAAATACCTGGAAATTGTTTGTTATACCTGCCGCTACCTTGTCCTTAAATTTCAACTCTATATAATGTCTGTAGCTGTTGCTAGGGCCTTGCAAACTTGTCGTTTTCCGTCTGTGCCTACCTCTTTTTTGTCCGCACGTCCTACTTTTTTGCTGCACGCGCTACTTTTCCTCTGTACAGTCGCCCGGATTAAGTATTACCTGCTCTCCCCTTTTCTTCCTCTCTTCCTCTCTTCTTCTTGCTCTCCTTCTTTCTCCTCTTATCTCTTCTTTTTTAACGTAGAAAAGTAGTTAAACAAAGGTAAGAAATAGTATATTATAGAGGTAAGGCATTTGTGTGTAGGTAGCCTGCCTGATAGGCAGTCCCATAGACGATTGATAGGTAATCCTATAGGCGATCGATAGCTAGCCCCGAGGCGATAGATAGCTAAGTTGATGGCGGATAGATAGGTAGCTCGATGGCTAATGGATGGGCAGATCGATGGCTAGCTTAATAGCAGATCGATGGCTAGCTTGATAGTAGCTCGATGGCTGATGCATAGGCAGCTCAATAGCTAGCTCGATGGCTAGCTTGATAGTAGCTCGATGGCCAGCTTGATAGCAGCTCGATGGCTAGCTTGATAGGCAGCTCAATGGCTAATGGATAGGCAGCTTGATAGCCAGCTCGATACCCCTTTTAATCTACAACCCTCTAGCCCTTTTAATCCACAACCCTCTAATCCACAACCCTCCACCCCTATTTATGCTACAAATAACCCTTATATATACTGGCTAATAAGCTGGTACTATAAATAACAGTTAATTTCTGCAAACTCTCTATCTTTGCTATGAACTTGCTATGCTGTTCTTGTAAACCCTCCGTTAAATCCTGTTCATACCGAGCTTATTTGGCTTATTACAAATAAACCTTACACACACTGGCCAATAAGCTGGCATAGCTATCTAGCCATTTCTCATCTCTATATGGCGCCTAATTACGATGTTAATACTCGAGACATAGTTGTTGCCTTTGAGTCACGACTTGAGGGCAAGACCGCACTATGTTGTCTTGGCGTGGGCAATGACTTTTGAAAGGCACCTCCATATTGATGAAGCTAAAGTAGGCTCACATTTGTATGCAAGTAACATATGAAGCGCATCAAGTCATATATATACTTAGCAGTCAATTACGTCAATTTGCTATCTATTGAGGATAATGCTCAAACAAAAACCCAGCCGCGATCTCCACATTTCCATCAGTCGCATTCAGCGCCGCAACCGCCTCGTTGGGGGCGAATCCCAAAACAACAAGCTTTTCAATGTCTTCTTCCGGCCAGGGCGCACTCGGTCGCGGCAGCGTGGTCACCATTTGGCGAATCTGTTCTGGCGTGACACCCAACAGAGGCTTTTCGGTCTTTGGGTGCGGTGGTTCTTCTGAGCGCAAGACCCGTCCTAACGCGCCTACCCAACCAGATTGAACCGTTTCGTTATTTAAGTCTAGAGTAGAAACGTGGACCAAGTCGTCCTCGCAATCTCCACAGTTGAAGTACTCCCAGCCCATGACGCCGCCAAAGCCCTTGCCAACAGTGTGATACTTTTCACGCAAGCTTGCACATACTTCAGTCAGTTTGCTAATTGGCACGTGACCAGCGCCGTTAGATGGGTTGGTTACTACGCCCATGACAACTCGTTCAGGCTTCCAGCCTGCTGCGATGATAGCGTCATACCATTGCGTTGAACCAGCCTCACCCCAGCCACAGTAGAATTGTGTGTTATACCACGCTATTTCTCGGCCATAAACACTACACTCAAGTTCTGGATAAGAGAAGCCTGATAGATGGGGCAGAGTTGGATGTAACGGGTTGGGCGAGGGCCCACTGGCGAGCATGGGACGAGGTGGACGTAGATGTGGAGGAACATTTGGATCGGGTATCAATGCAGTGGCTACAGGTGCGAGTGTGATGAGAAACTCTAGACCAAAATCGGCGCGGAGACGTGAAATAAGTCGCGTTGCTGTGGCAAGAGGCACTTCTTCTTCAATGTCGAGATCGAGGCCATTGAGTTTATAGACGGAGATAATGGCGTGGAGGGGGGTGTAGTAAGCTTCAAACTGGCGGTGGCAAAATGATCAGTGACTGCACCAGGCAGTTATGTGCATCACGATAAAGAGATGGTAAACATACACTCTCATCATCCTGGCCCAACTTTTCAAATGAGCCTTTTGCAGCACCTCCAAGCATGCCCAGGACCTTGACTCCACTACCTTGCAACCAGCTTACCTCGCCCCAGAGTTGGTCAAAGCGCTTGTCGTCTGGCCGATGATCATTCAGAGTAATATTTCCAGGCTCGTCATTCAAATGTATTGCGGCAACAATGACATGGGTGGTACCAGTGTTGTTGGTGAGCAGCGGGAGCAGTGAGCGATAATGGCCCTGAGAGTCATGGAAAGTCTGGTGATAGACAATCAAACGTGGACCCACTGAAGGAGCAAGCAACTTGGGTGCAGAAAAGGTCGAGGCCATGGCCACAATGGTTCGCTATACTGGTGTTGAGGATGATGGGTAATGTCTAATGGAGGAGGGCATGGCATGGGACAAACCCGGTCGGCGCGTATTCCCGCATGTGCCGCCCCTCCTCGTAGCCCGTAGGGCTGAAGCGGGGCAGGCTTGTGTCATGCATGCCCACCACCAAAACTCTACGAGGGCTACCAGTACCTAATAGGTAACACGAGGCACAGTGTGAGCCGCATTCTGAGCTGCGGGGCATGCGTGTACAAGTATTCCTGACATGTTCTAACCAAAACGCCACCTAATGTGCTTCCAGAAAGGCCCACCGGCAGCCCTGTATGTTGTCTCAGCCCACCCCATTCCAAAGCAAAATAAAGGGGCACGCTGTCACGCGCTAATCGTGCTTCAATAACATTTGTAACATGGAATGAAAATCCAAGATTCCTAGTGGTAACCGTTGCCATAGCCTTCGTCAAAGTATGCGTGGGCCACAGTCTGTTTGGCAGAAATGCGACCGGCCGGATCGTAGACGAGCAGGGCATCGAGGAGATCGAGGCCTATCTCATCAAGGGATGTTACGATGCCGGCAATATCTGTTTTGTTCCATTTGGGAAAGGAAGGCTTGAAGTCGGGGAAGGAGGTGACGCCTGGCCAGTCATGTTCGCTTGGTGTGCCGAGGATGCTGCATCTTGTTAATAACCATGGCAGGGGGAGTGGAGAAAGGCACTGGATACCGGAAGATTTTGAAGATTTCGTCAATCTCCGAGTCGCCTGGGAACAATGGCTTGCGTGTGCACATCTCGGCGAAGATGCAGCCAACCGACCACATGTCAACACCAGTGGAGTACTGTCGACCACCTAGTAAAATCTCCGGCGAGCGATACCATAGGGTGACCACCTAGTGTATGTTAGCCCATGGTCGGCTCTGTGCTGGCCAGTCAGGATGAGATTGAAGTACCTCATGGGTGTATGTTCGCAGCGGCACACCAAAAGCGCGAGCAAGGCCGAAATCGGCAAGCTTGAGATTGCAGTCTTTGTCAATCAGCAAGTTCTGGGGCTTCAGATCGCGGTGTAGGACGCGATGTGAATGGCAGTATCGCACGCCCTGGCACAGCTGCATCATGAACTTCTTGACCATGGCGTCGTCCATGACCAGAGCTTTGCCCGCCAGGCCAGAGCCCTCGGGGAGGGCCTTGCCTCGGCCGCCCTGGCTGACGGGCAGGGCTTCCATGTACTTCTTCAGATCGAGATCGAGAAACTCAAAGACGAGGTACAGCTTGTGGCCGTCGGCGTGGACAATGTTGAGCAGGCGTACAATGTTGGGGTCATTCATCTCCTTGAGCAGCGAGATCTCGCGAATGGCCGTCGACGGCACGCCCTCGTCCTCAGCTTCGAGGCGGATCTTCTTGAGGGCGACGATGCGCTGGTCCTTGGTGGTGAGGTCCTTGGCCTTGTACACCACTCCGTACGTGCCTTCTCCAATTTTCTCCATCTTCTGGTAGTTCTCCATGGTAGGTGGATTAAGGTGAGCGTGCCTGGTTGCCCTGCGTTGTGTCTGTCTGTCCTGCGTCAAGTCGAGTCGGTGTTTGGCATGCAAAATTACCCGCGTAGAGGGTAAACAGCAACCCCAGACCCTGCACCACATCGGGCTAGCGCTACCGCCCTTGACGCGAGCTTAGCGCGCTTTTGCACCACCCCCGCCACACCAACAACATGCAAAACCTCGACCCGTTCCAGCGCCCGCCGGATAGCATTCGGCATGTCTTCAAACACTATCAGAAGATAAAGCCAGCACATCTTGCCTTGGACAGCAACATTTTGAATCTCACACGTGAATCCCAGGCCTGTCTGCCTGCCAAGGTGCACGTTGCCAGAACATTCGATCCTGACCACCTTGCCATTGCTTTTCGCGCCTTTTCTTTACAAGATGGAAACGAACAAGCCCTCTATCAAGAACCAGCCATTGCCATCCCGGCCTACGAGCACCATGACATGCCAGGTAATGTCTCCACGCCTCGCCACCTTCCACCACATCCCTGACACCAGGTAGGTCTGCACATTGTCCCTTCCCTCCTGCCCCCGGAACTTCAACTTATTCTCCTCTCTCGTCTTCTTCACAGAGATCTTGCCAACCCTTCCCATCTCACCAATATTCACTCCCACTATCATGTCTCCTACCCAGCCTGCAATAATCCGTCCTTCTTCTCCTTGTCTCCCTCCTCCCAAGACCCCATTGCCCGCCCCATTGACTCTACAATCCACAAACCCTTGTGTGCTGCACAGCTTCTCTCCAAAAAGCTACGTTGGATGACGCTCGGCGGCCAATACAACTGGACCGCAAAACGATACCCAGATGAACAACCACCAGAGTTCCCAGAAGATATAAAAAACTTGCTCCAGGCAATATTCGCAGATACAGAAGCCCAAGCCGCGATTGTCAATCTCTATTCGCCAGGAGACACGCTCAGTGTCCATCGGGACGTGGCCGAATCCTGTGCTCACGGTCTAGTCAGCCTGAGCCTTGGATGCGACTCCATCTTTGTCATAGGTGATCATGACAAGGTACTCACCCTCCGCCTTCGATCTGGAAGCGCTGTGTACATGTCTGGACCCTCACGTTTCGCATGGCATGGCATCCCACAGATTATTGCTGGAACGTGTCCAGTCGCCTTGCAGGATTGGCCAAGCGACCCTCGCAATCAAGGCGATGCATTTCTTCACTGGAAGGGGTGGATGGCAAATAAGAGGGTCAATTTGAATGTGCGGCAGATCAGAGAGTAATGCTAAGCTCATGGATATCGCGTTATTGTTCGACCTCCCAGAGCAACGGGTTTCGTAAATGCGATACAGATGACATTACATATGCTCGGGTAGGCACAATTCAAGTAGAGAATCGTAAGAATATTAGGGATATTAGAAATGATGAATAATACATGAAACAGTAGTCTAGCGCAGGTATGTAAGGTACGCAACCTAAATTATCTCACAATTGTTGAGCCTAGTTGTTGGGGAGCCAAGTCTCTAGGCTTTTTCTACAGGCACGGCACTTGCACTGGCAGGAGCAGCAGCACTTCCAGGAGCAACCGCACTGCCTGGGGTAGCACTAGCAGCATCTGTCTTCTCAAGACCTTGTGTCTGTAGCGGGGCTGGCTGTTTGCTGTCCACTCCACCTGGGCTAGTATTGCCTGTCACAGGGCTCGTAGGCACGCTTTCAGGGGCGTCATTAGTGACCGAGCCTGCAGCCTGCCGGATGATTTCCCACCACTGATTCGCAGCCTGCGGGGTATGCGCCTTGAAGGCTATTTCATGACTAATGGAGAAGCTGTTGCCCAATTTGCCCTTGGAAACATCCTTGCCTTTGATGTTGAACTTCTGACCACTGACAGCGCCGACCATACAGTCGGGCAAGTACAGCGACAGCTCGGGTACAGGGTCTTTGGCAAAGTCATCGTCGGTCTTGAACTCATGGATAAACTTGGAGGGTGTGACAACGTAGTAGTTGGTGTCGTAGGAGCGCATGATCTTGCCCTTCTTCTCAAGCGAGCCAGAGATGAGAGGTTGTGTTGCTCGGTGGTTCTGGTTTGGGAATTGAATCTGTGAAACCGTGCGAGCTGGGGCGGAAGGATCAATCAGAACGGTGTTGTTGCGCTGGACGAAGCCGTTCCATTCAAAGTCGAGTGGAATGCGTTGCGAGGTTCCAACCATGTCTCCATATGCAGCCTTGGTGTGCTCGGCTTGGGTATTGACAACTTGCATGAACTGACCCATGCCATGTTGGATGGTTTGAATGATATGGGCCTCGAATTGGGCGAAGGAGTTTTGGACACTGATGAGATCTTGACGGTTGTTGTTCTCTTCCTGAACCTGTTTGTTTAGGCGATGCATGATTCCGCGCTGTAGAATGTAGGGGTCGTCTGAAGCCTTCATGTTTCCCCCATGCGAGTCGAAGGTGGCGGTATGCTGGCCGAGAAGCTCAATGTGCTTTTGGGTGTGAGCCCGAGCCTTGTCGACAGCCTTGCTACCTTTGCCAGCTCCCTTGGTGAGTTCCTTGCTCTTATTCTTGATCTCGGTATGGAGGCGGTCGAAAATGGGGATAATGGCGCCCTTGAGTTGTTTTGCTGTCTCGTAGTGCTGGTTGGAGATGCCCTGGGGGCCATGTCAATGAAGGCTCTACGAGTGGCAGTGGAGGGGTAATACCTGGGTGTTGGCCCTGATGTTTTCAAACATGCCTGCAACCCCACCAAGCGCCTGGTCAAAGTGGTGGCCTTCCTTGAGAGGGTCCTTGACTGTCTAGCTGGAGTGAGCCTCTCTTCTGCTGTTGTGGGCGGTGCGGCATACCTTTAACACGCGCTCGTACTCTTTGCCGTGGGCATGGTTGGTCTTCTCTGTGGCGGTGACATAGTCCTCGAGGTATGCGACTGCGTGCTTCCATGCCTGTAAACGCTCTGCAAAGAGCTTGGTAACTTCAGAGGTATCCTCGCCTGGAATAGCATCCTCATCGCCAGATCGGTTGGTAAAGGTGCGAGAGGGCCGCTCACTTGTTGCAGAGGTTGGGGCAGACATGTTGGTGGACGACAGCAAGACTCGACTCGGATTCGGATATCAAATATGGAGGGGTAGCAGGGGGCATCGAGAGAGGAGAATAATTTATTGATTAAGCTTAGGAGATGGCCTAGACCGGCGGCAGCAAGCAGGGTTCGGCAAGTGATGTCATGGGTTGAGATAGTTTGCCCTAGGCGCACGGAAACAGCCAGCGATCTTTGCATCAAGGCGTGCGCCACCCGATAATTCCAATCACACTTGCTGCATACTTGCTGCATACTGCATGGTGCTGTTGATAAGTAATCGTGCTGGGTATTTCTTGCCGCCTGGCTTCAGAGGCCGCCGGGAGGGGTTAGATGGTGTTGCATGTAATTTCAAGGCTCTGCATACATGCATCCCACCAAGAATGGTTCGCGCAGAAGAGGTCAACACGGTCTCGCGTAGCCACGTGAGGCGCTGAGGGCGGCGTTACCGTGCACCACTACACCCTCGTTATCGATAACAAGCCAAAAATTCCTCTGGCTGCGCCCGTCAACCCACAACCACCTTCGCCATGTCTGCGCCATCGGCTCCTGCTGCCATTTCTCGTGCGTTCAACGGCCTGGTCTCAAATCGTTTCTGACCCTTCTCAAGCAGAACTACAGGCAAAATTCGACCTCGGAATCTGGCACACGCTCTTCAACTGGGCCAATCTTACCGTCGCTGTCCAGAATCAATGGGGTGGTCCTGATTCATCCGACAAGCGCGACTGGCTCGCGGGCCAGATCAGCGACCTCTTTGCCAACGAGGCTTCTACCCATGCTGAGGACGTCGAAGTCATGCTGCTGCAGGTTCTTGAAGACGAGTTTGGTGTTCGCCTGGAGGACGAAACCGAGGTTGCTGTTGCGCGAGAGATTCTGCTGCTGAGGAAGGAAATCGGCGAGGGCAAAACAGATGCAGTGGACAGACTGCAGAGCAAGTGGGAGGCGAGGAAAGGCAAAGAAGTAGACACGGGGCGGGTGAGCGTCAAAGAGAGCAACCAGGATGCAGAGTGGGACAGCGTGGACGAGGAGAGCGGAGAGGAGGACGAAGACGTCGACATGGGCGATGCGCCTGCATTGGTTCCCGCGCGACCGAGGCCGGAGCCCCAAGTGGACGAGGAGGGCTTCACCAAGGTGGTTACAAAGAAGAAACGGTGCGGGTCGTGATGATTTTGTACGCACATATGAATTATATCCAATGAGAAGACTGCATCATCTTGGAGTCATACAGACTGTTGTAGTGGTGGGCCATGCCTAACATGTGCGCTGTAGTGGTCGGAAGCGTCCGAGCGCTGGCTGGTTGCAGGAGTTCCCCACCTCCCGCAGGGTGTCTCGCAACATCACAGCATCACCTCGTGCCAGCGTGACGACCGCCAGCAGCTACGCGGTCATGGACTCTGCATACGATCACATCCAGGAGGAGAGCTATCCCCAGGACCCCACCAAGCAGCAGGCGGCAGGCGACAGTACCCACCAGCAGACGGCCAGCAACTTCAATGCCGAGATCCAGGACGCCTACAAAGCCATCTCCAGCAGCCCCTGGGCCGCCCGCCTCGGCGGATTCTTTGGCACGGTGAAGAAGCAGGCACGCGGCCCCTCCTCTCTCTCCTCTCTCTCCTCCTCCGCCGGCCCTGCTCACTGTATATCGTCTAGGGCGAGCAATACTACGACAGCGCAAGTAAGCAGTATGCCGAGACCAGTAAGACCGCCACCGCCGGCGTCTCTACCCTCATAGGTCACGCACGCAGCCTCTCCGTCCAGCACGCTGGCGACGCTGCCAGCCCAGACACCAACCCCACAGGCGACCCCGATGCACATCCCGACCGCCCGGACTCGCTCCCTGCAGACATTGTCAGGGAGGCCGGCAGTGTGCTGCTGCGCTTCCGTTCCGAGGCCGCCAAACGCTTCAAGGACATTGAGAAGGCCGAAGACGCGGCCGACGAGGCCCTCCTCAAGTTTGGCACAAACATCCGCAACTTCCTGGCAGATGCCGTCTCCATTGCGCCCCCTGCATCCGGCTCCGAGGACGAGAAGAATGGAACCGTCCTATTCGAGTCCAAAGATAGCAGCGGCAAGAAGGTGGTGCATGCTACCCGCTTCGATGCTCAGCTGCACGTCATTCACTCCACCCTGGCCTCCTTTCTCACCGATCCCGTGAGCCCCGAGTGGGAGAAGTGGAGGCCTGGATTCAATGTCGATGACAAGACCAGTGCCATTGCAAAGGACTTGGACAAGCATCCTGAACTGAGGTCCGCCATGGAGAAATGTGTGCCCGAAAAGGTCGAGTATGCCACATTCTGGGAGCGGTACTACTTCCTAAGGCACGTCATTGAGAGTGAAGAGCAAAGGAGACGCGAAATGCTCAAGGGTATGTAATCCGATTCACCATCTCACCATTGGACGCGTGTCTAATCCGACCCAGCATCCGCACCTACGGCCGAAGAGGAAGTAGCTTGGGACGAAGACTCTGAAGAAGGGGGAGAAGAAGAAGGGGGGGAAGAAGAAGGGGGGGAAGAAGAAGGGGGGGAAGAAGAAGGAGAAGAAGAAGAGGACGAGGACGAGGACGAATCTTCCGACGAAGAATCGTCGTCAGATGATGAATCCTCATCCGTCGCTTCTGCCCAGCAACCCGCTAACAAGTCAGCTACAAATCTAGCTGCCTCAAGAGAAACGCTCAAACCTGCGGCAGAAAGCGTACCAAAGCCAACCAAGGAAGAAACTCTGAAACCAGCACAGCCCCGCCGATCAAATGATGAGAAGAGTGTAGCAGACAGTGATGCAAGTTACGATGTAGTTAGTGGTGCAACAAGTCGTGCGCCAGGCAGTCCTCAGCAGGACAAGAATAAGGCTCAGACTGAGGAAAGTGACGAGGAGAGCGAAGAGGAAGATTGGGAGTAGGCTGAAGCCCGTTCCAACATTTCCATGCTTCTTGCCATGTAGATTCGGCGCAATGGTGTTATGAAGGATAACCTATTTTAAATATTGATGATATGGAAGGGCTTTTGTATGGTATTGGATCTTCGTAAATACTATCTTTCTCTCTCCACCACTAAATGTCAACTTGTCAAACAAAATAAGAACTCGTATTGATAAGGCGGTCCGCCAACGCCTGCTTAATACGTCTAATTGATGATGAACCGCATATGACTTATAATTCCCAGTAAGCTAGCTCGGTTTAGTACAACCGTGAACCTTGCCATTTCCCAGCAAATTGTATGACGATTGGTTATCCAAGTTTTCTAGTGCTACTAGGTGGCGTATCAGGAGCTACACTGCCCCTAAAAGACCGCGATGCTACACCAACTTGATCCTGTCGCGATGAGCTTGAAGTCTGAGGCGCAGTTAGTGGACCTTGAAAGCTGGGTTGCGTGATCGTACGCCGTAAAAGTGGGCTTGGCGAAGGTCGATCCCCTCGTAATAGCTCTGCCGAGAATTTTGATCGGCTGTCTATGCTAGCCTGCGATTTGGGAAAATATGGCGAACTTAGGGAGCGGATGGGGGTACCTGAGCGGGACCGTGAGTAGATGGCGGATGTACGACGACTAGGATAGTCTTCATTGCCATATAATGTACCATTCGGTGGAGAGACTGGTTCATATGGATCCTGCCCGTCGTGGAATTCATGTTCCAGATATTCCTCGCCTCGTCGCTTGATTGGGCTTTCGTCATATGGGTCAAAGCCAACCCTCATGCGTGCCTCACGACGCACTCGACGGCGAAGATCGGCGTCGCCTCCTGCTCCAACAGTGCTACTATCGGAGAGGAAGAAGTTGAGAAACTCATCTGGGATGGCAAGGTGAGAGGATTGTTGAAATTGTTGTAGGGCAGTGAGACGTATGAGCATCTCAAGGAGGGACAAAGACGTTTTGATTGGTGGGAGAGTGGTTGGTGGCTGAGATAAATATTGCGGCATAGTCGTAGATGCCTTCTTGGGGGATGGGATGAGCTGGGTGTTCTGTGATCCTGGCAATCCCATGGACGGAGTGGATGGACTTAGATTCAGACCCGAAAGATTAGTCAATAAGTCTGGCGATATGGAGTCTGCATGTGAAGTACTATTAAGTGGTGAAGGCGAGGAAATTTCCCGTCCAAGATCTTCGGCTTCATCCAAATCAGAGTCCGTAGGGGGGTCTTCTATGTAAACTTCGAATGCTACCCATTCGAGGTCAAGCGTTGGCGGCAGACGCCAAGGGAAGGTAGGCTCTTGTGTTATTTCTTCATCTCTCTTTGGATCTAATGTTGACTCGCGACGTAATTGCTCTTCCAGTTCAGATTGCTCGTTATCTAATCCATCCGCACCCGTAGTGTGGGAGTCATCTGATTCATAACCTGTCTCAGCTGGTTGTTGCTCCATCATACGACGCGGTGGTGCAGCGTTGATGTCTCGCTTTAGTAACAATATTGGGTTATTTGCTTCGCCCTCACTGCCAATGTTGAGTATTTTGCCTGTATCCGCATAAAATATCTTGGAAACTTCATGGATGGGTATAATCTCGCGCACGCCAGCTTGCTGAATGCCATCATACGGCTCTGGCTGTGGCTCATTTTCCTCCAAAGTATGTACGCGGCTGTCGTCAAGATCTTCAACGACAAGTAATTGATAGGCAAACTCTTGTAGTTTACTGTCCGAAGGTATGTGCTGTTGGTTAGATTGGTTGGCTAGTGGTGGGGCTGGGCCGAATGGTACTGGGAAATTATATACACTTTGGAGTGGCACCCTTAGAAGCGTCACGCGTGCCTTGTGCATTACCTCCTTCCACGTGGTCTCACGAAGCCCTTCTTCATGAGGCCGATTTGCATGACCAGCGAAGAGCATGTACATGGATAGTGTGAAGGTGGGGCCGATCTGTTGTGATGCAGGCTTGGAGGAACAGTATTGCATGTCCCCAGCAGTGAGAAAGGTACTTGCCTGTAATAGTCGCGATGGCGATACAGTAGCTGGCAGCGTGGTAGAAAGGTTGACGCCAGAGGTGGTGATGGCCAGGTTGATCAGTGGCACTGCGTCCTCGATGCGTTCTAGCAACACCTTCATTTCTGATATGATGCTTTTGAGTTCGATGTCGTTCTGCACTCGGGGCCTGGCTTTTGAGCTGCCTCTTTGGCAGAGTTGTTCTTCTGCAACTGCTTTCTCGATGCGGCTGCCTAGGGACTGAATGTCCCAGCGTAGTGATTTCGTGAGTGTCACAGCTGACTCAAGTGAAGTGTTGCCACGAGCAGCAATGAGCTCAATCATGTCGATTGCAGGCGAGATGATCTAATCCGTAAGGGTGCTGTCGAGGGATCCCATTTGGCTGGAGCTTACCTTTATTTTGGAGTCGAGGCGCACCTGCACAGCCGCCAGCTCTTGCTTGATGCGGCCATCGACTGTCTGGCGCATGTGAGCATGCGCCCAGGGCCAGCACGTGACATGGAGAGTTGGGGCTGACCTTCAATAGGCGGCCACATTGCTTCAACGCGTAGGTACTGGTGATGGCTATGCCGCTCCGGATGGCATAGCTCATTGCCTGTTGAGTCACCTAGGTGTCACAGTCAGGTTGGCGGTGCGTGGCTGGGCCTGGAGTGGAGTCATACTTTGGCTAGGAGGGCGTCCATTGTGGGGGACGGAGTTCTGGGAAAGGCTATCTATGACAAGATATGGGGCAGCAAAGGCGGTCCATGGCCGGAGCAGGTTGTGGGCCGTGAGTTGTGGGTTGTGCGATGGATTGTTTGTTCGGTGGCGTCCATGTGGCTAGTGGTCCATTGAGTCAACCCGAACGCCCCGCCCCGCCACAACGGGCAGCGACTGGCAACCCCGCGAAAACTTGGGTGGCCGCTGCGAACCTTTCCGTCTCTCTAATCTCCCTCCCACTGGCCGCCTATAAAGACGGCCGAGTCGCTCCTTAGCACGCCCGACATACGCAGCTTCCACCAACACCCCGCCCACACACCCACAATGGCCGAAAACTGGGAGGACGAGGAGGAGCGCCTCTCCAAGCAGACGCAGGGCATCAGTCTCAACAACCAGAGTGCAGCCGGCTTCCAGCCCGGCGCAGCCTCCTTCACGCCCGGTGCACAGTCCTTTGTCCCGGGGCAGTCATACGGAGGCGGCTACAACCAGGACTACGGCCAGTACCAGCAGTACGGAGCATACAACCAGAACTACGCACAACAGCAGTACAGCTATCAACAGGGCTATCCCCAGTACGGCCAGCAGCACCCACAGCAAGCCTATCCGCAGTACGGACAGGGCCAGCAGGGCCAACAGGCCTACGCCAGCTACAACTACCAGCAACAGGCACAGCAGCAGCGCCAGCCGCCCGTCAAGATTGCAAAGCGCGGCGAGGCGGATCAAGCCAGCGCAGAGAGCGCCCAGTCTTCTGCAACCGATGCCAAAACCGACGCTCCCAAGGCAAAAGTACTGTCCATTGGCGGTGATGGCGCACCCAAGCCAAAGGTCCTGACAATAGGCGCCGACACAACAGCCCCGAAGCTAGAGAAAGCCAGCCAGACAAAAGTGCTCTCACTTGGACTACCGGCTGCTGCCCCCTCGACTGCCAAAGAAAATGTCGACAAGGCCGCCCCAGAGGCTGGAGCCAAGGTCGCTGCTGCCAAGGCCATAGTGAAGACGGGGGAGCTCACTAAATCTTCTTCGGCTGCATCAGCTGCTTCAGGTAGAACCTCACCGACCCCGTCATCTGGCCGCAACAGCCCCTCACGGTCAGAGAAGCCTGTCGCTAAAACCATCGATGTTGAGAAGGAACTCGAAGATGTCGACGAGGCTACGTTGGCCGAAATGTATGGAAAAGAGCATGTAAACATCATCTTCTTGGGCCATGTCGATGCTGGGAAGTCGACACTTGGAGGAAGCATTCTTATTAGCACTGGCATGGTTGACGAGCGAACACTTGACAAATACAAGCGAGAAGCCAAGGACGCTGGTCGAGAGACATGGTATATCTCATGGGCGCTTGACTTGAACAAGGAAGAGCGTGCACAAGGTAAAACTATCGAAGTCGGTCGTGGCTTTTTTGAAACAGAAAAGCGGCGCTATTCCATTCTAGATGCTCCTGGCCACAAGACATATGTGCCTAATATGATTGGAGGTGCATCACAGGCAGATGTTGGCATTCTTGTCATTTCTGCCCGAAAGGGTGAGTACGAGACTGGGTTTGAGAAAGGAGGCCAAACACGTGAGCACGCCATGTTAGCTAAAACGCAGGGCGTAAACAAGCTCGTCATTGTCGTCAACAAAATGGACGATCCAACTGTGGAATGGTCCGAGACCCGCTACAAGGAGTGTACCACCAAACTGGTACAGTTTTTGAAAGGTGTTGGATACAATCCCAAAACAGATATATCCATGATGCCCGTCAGCGCGCAAACATTTACCGGCATAAAAGAGCGAGTCCCAAAGGATCTTGCACCCTGGTATGATGGCCCGTCCCTTCTGGAGTACTTGGACGGCATGCAGGCTCTCGAGCGCAAGCTTAATGCTCCATTCATGATGCCTATCGCCGCCAAGTACAAAGACATGGGAACAATGGTCGAGGGTAAGATCGAATCTGGTAAGGACTACTTTTGATCATCGAATAATTGTCATTGACCTTTCAAGGTATTATAAAGAAAGAGAACAAGTATATCATGATGCCTCATCGGCAGATGATCTCCATCTCGGCTCTCTATGGAGAGCAAGAAGACGAAATCCCAGCTGCAACATGTGGTGACCAAGTGCGCATCCGTCTTCGAGGCGTAGAAGAAGAAGACATTCTCCCTGGGTACGTGCTCTGCTCGCCGAAACGGCCAGTCCATTGCGTGTCACAATTTGAAGCTCAGGTTGTGCTGCTCGATCTCAAATCCATCATGACAGCTGGCTTCAATTGTGTTTTACATGTTCATTCTGCTCAAGAAGAAGTTACTATTTCCGCTTTACTGCACAAGCTTGAGAAGGGCACTGGGCGTAGGAGCAAGAAGGCACCCGGGTTTGCTACTAGGGGCATGAGCATCATTGCTCGATTGGAGGTCACAGGTACTGCTGGGTCTATATGTGTCGAGCGTTTCGAAGACTACCCGCAACTGGGACGCTTCACTCTACGGTATGCACCCCCAGTCCGTCATGTTGAGTTCGAGTATGAATGCTAACTAGAATTAGTGATCAAGGTCAGACCATTGCGATTGGAAAGATTACGAAGCTTCTAACAGATACCACTTAAGTCAATATGGGAGGAGTCAACGTGTGTGCGCATTTGAAGACTTTGAAACAAGGAAGTTCAATGGCTACACATGACCAAAAGGTAGCAGGGACATTAGATGGCAACATGAAAAGAAACTGCAACAGTAGAACAATGATACACGTTTAATGAGTACGCCATTGCCACCAAGTCTGCCCAAGAATATTAGCCCTCCCCAAGCTCTACCTATCCATGCCAGATTGCGATGTTGCGGCATTGTGTTTCACGTTGGCCAGGTACTTGACTAAACCTAGACAGTAAGATAGGCAAGTGTTGATTTCGTTGCCGCGGCAGAACGGCAGTGAGACAAGCCTTTTAGTGCCGCAATCAACAGCAACCTTAATCAACTTGCCACACAAGGAAAGTTCTGAACGCAATGACCAGATCTCTGACCGCAGAAGTTGTGGTCCTTGTTGCGCAGAAGGACTTCTTTCCTAGCTGGCTTACCTAATACGAATTCGATCGCCATTATCGTCACCGTCACCACCACCACTACCACCGCTGTCATAGTCCAACATACATTGCTTCAGTCCCCCGCCCAATATCGCCCAACATGCAAGGCTTCAATATGGGGCGGTATTACCCGCCTGATGCCGTCAACCCTCCCACTTTCAACACCTCGTCACATCCGCTCGGAAAACGCGCCAACAAGATTTCTGAGGGAATCCTCACCGTTCGCTTTGAGCTCCCTTTCGCGGTATGGTGCGACCATTGCGCCCCTGCCGCTATTGTTGGCCAAGGCGTGCGGTTTAACGCGGAAAAGAAGAAAGTAGGCAACTACTATAGCACACCAATATGGAGTTTCTGTATGAAACACAATGCGTGCGGCGGCCGGTGGGAGATCAGAACAGATCCAAAAAATGCTACGTATGTCGTTGTTGAAGGCGCCAGAAAAAGAGATTACGGGCCTGAGACTAGAGAAGATGAAGCCGAGGGGGAGCTTAAGTTTCTGACAGTGGAAGAGAAGGAGCGGCGGCGGACCGACGCCTTTGCTAGCCTAGAAGGCAAGATAGAGGACAAGGGTGCTGAGTGCAAGAACAAGGAGAGATTGGAAGAGTTGCACGATAAGAGCGCTATGTGGAGGGATTCTTACCAAGCCAATGCCCGCCTAAGGCGAGGTTTTCGAGACCAGAGGAGAGTATGGAGGAAAGAAGAGCGACACAAGGAGAGTATGCAGGAAAGGTTCAGTCTGGCTATTGGCATTGCCGACGAGACGGAAACCGATCGCATGCATGCCGGCGCTATCGACTTCGTCGCATCCAGCGCAATCGACAAGAATACGCGTGACATAGCCTGGAAGCCACTTTTCCAAGATACGACCGCTGAAAGATCAATGGACTCGGCGTTCGCGACACCAAAAATAGAGTCTGGGCATAAAACGGAGAAGATGCGAACAACCTTGCAGCATGTTTTAGTTGGTAATACCAAAGCTAGGGTTGACCCCTTCATGATTGAGACCAACAAACCCAAGACTAAACCTACACTTGGTATCCTGAAGAGAAAAGTACATAATCATTCTGAAACTAAAAATAACGGTTCCGTGTCTTTAGTCACCACCAAAGTAAAAGGATACTCGGGAGATTCGAAAAGGCCACGTCTGTACCCGACATTAGTGGATTATGATTCTGATTGATCTTTGATCTGGCTGGCTAGAAAGGATGGTAGAAACCGCAAGCGGGCAGCGCTGTACATATTTGGCTGTTTGGTGCATTCTGATGGCGTTCGGAACATACAGTATATGATGGTACCCCCTGCTACAGCTGAAAATGAATCAAAGTCATGACCAAAGTCATTATTTACACCAGGAGGATCCATAGACATTAAAACATTCTCAGTTAACTCTTTCAAGGCAAATTGGAGAATTAACAGGATATACTATCTCTTGATCGCCTCGTGATGACCAGGGGATACCAATTTATCCCTGCCCCACCCTTTGGTGAAGAATTACCCTATTGTAACTCGCTGTGCAATCCGATCCACAAGTTCGCCAATGCTACCGCTCTGTAAAATATCAAATACTGACACCACAACTTTGGTTTCACGCTGAATCCAGTTCTTCATCTCCACAGCGACAAGCGAGTCCGTCCCGTAGGCGCTCATGGGCCTGTTCTCATCAATTTCATTCGGGTCCATCATCAAGCTACTAGAGAGCTTCTTAGTCAGCGCAATCTGAATTGCATTCTGCGTTTGCTCTATCGATGTTGAAGCGGCAATCTGTGTAGGTAATGAGAGAGCTAGGGTAGAGGTTATTGACTCTCTTACGGCTTGCTTAGAGTCTAACGTCCGTAGATGCGGTCGAAGGTAGTCAAGATGTGAGAGTACTGGATCCAGGGCGAAGAATGGCGCGCTATCCCCCCAACCGAGGGCATCCATATCTGAATCTAGTCCGGTAACCAGATGACCAAGGCTCGGCTCTCTGATCCCTAACTCAACCAAAGCCAGCATTTCAGTCTCACTGATATGCTTGAAATTCTGTACCTTGACCTTCTTCCCGTCAATCTGTTTCTCAGCCACATATCCAACGTCAGCTACAATACCCAGGTCAATCGCCGCCGCAGGTAAACCAAGTCCGTTTCGGTACTTAGCCAGTGCCACTTGGTATGCGCAGCCAGCGGCGTAGTTTGATTGACCTGGGTTTCCAATAAAGCTATGTAAAGACGACAAAAGGATAAAAAAGTCCAATGGTTGGTCGGTGGTCACTTCATGCAAATTCTTTGACCCATGGACCTTTCCCCGAATGGTGTCGTTCCATTTTTCACTTGTCATGTTACTAAACAGGGCATCGTTTAGAGTCATTGCAGCTTGAAGTACACCCTTGATTGGTGGAAAGCCTTTCAATATCCTCCCAAGTGCAGTTGAAAGGGCGGCGTAGTCAGAAATATCGCATTTCAGGACAGCAATTTGGGCACCGTAAGATTTAAGCTCGGCAAGAAAGGATGAAGCTAGCGATTGGGAGGCACCGGACCGGGATACGAAGATCAAATTGCGGGCACCATGCTGGAGAAGCCAATGCGATATGCTGCGCCCTAGGCCTCCTAACCCGCCGGCCAATAGGTAAGATGCTGCAGGGTCCAGCAAGATTGGGGGAGGAGATTCTTGGATGACCTGAAAATTGTCAGCTTGGTCTTGAGACGAACGTAGGCAAAAGGAAAGCAAGCGGCCAAGCACCACTAATACAGAACGTTGAACATACCAACACATGATCCTCCACTTCTGTTTTCATAACCACTTTGCTTGTTTGATTCTCGTCTTGAACCAACTCAATTGCGTGAGCCAATTTTGACCATGGCTGAGTGTTGATGACTGAAGTAGTTATGAGTTCATGTTCTAACACAAAGTCCATGGCTTGCTGGAAAGTCTCCCCAGCAAGTTTGACATTCTTATGATATAAGACGTTTATGTCAACCGAAATGAATGAGACATTCTTTGTAAAGGGTGCCATTTCCAGCCGCTCGTTCGTTTGAGCATTGCTTGTCCTTAAATCGAGGAACCGACCAAAAGGCGCTATGCAACTGAAGGATGACTGGAGCATCTCGCCAGAAAATGTGTTGAGTACAACATCAACTCCGTGGCCGTTAGTAAGCCGGCGGATAGAATTAACAAACCCACCATGTTGAGTAGATATAACACGGCTCTGCTGTAACCCGTACTTCGCTGCAAATTGAGCCCTCTCTTCATCCGTCCGAACGGTTACGAAAACATCTGCATTTTTCAAGATAGCAAGTTGTACCCCAATTTCACCAACAGGGCTTGTAGCATCGTGAATCAAGACTTTGTCGCCAGCAATCACACGCGCAGTATGGATTAAGGAAAACCATACGGTAACACATGCCAGAGGCAGGGTTGCCGCAATCTCAAGGTCGATCGAATCTGGTATCTTGTGGACGAACATTGCATGTGTTCGGATGTGAGTGGATAGCGTGTCCAGACACCAGACAGCGACGCGATCGCCCACTGATAAATGCTCAACCTCGATCCCAAGTCCGACCACGACACCGGAGCATTCACGGGTAGGCTGATCAACCCAGCGATCTCCTTTGATGATTTGAACAGCTGTCATATCGAGGTTCGAGGCTTGTATCTGTATGTCAACTTCACCAGGTCTTGGTGGGTTTGAAGCATGGGAGACTAGTTTCCACACATGCTTTCCATGCCGCATAGACTCTGGTAAACTCAGCGCCAAAGGTTTGTTTTCCTGCAACAACCTTTCTGACTGTGGCGGACAGGATTCTGGGTTAGACCGAGCGGCAAGGAAAGTGTTTGAATCATCATCCTCGATACAGCGCTTGATGTAGAGCACACCATCTTGTTCGAGAAACTCGCTATCATTAGGGGAAGCGCTGTGGCCTGGGCTGAGATATTGCTCATATACTCGATGGATAATATCAACCGCCGCACTAACTGATGATCTTTTTTCATTGTCAAGATCAATAGAAATGCAGCGGAAGGTTCCACATTCTGCTCTCAAGGTACGTGAGAGGCCTTGGAATATCGCAAGGTCCGGCCGGCCCACGTAGGAAGAACCTGCTCCACGTGTAACCCAAATAAGCCCCATTGATCGATCAGCGATCAGTTGAAGTGATTTCAGGTTGTTTGGGGGTAGACAAGCAAGCAGAGGCTCCTCTAACTCTACAAGACTGATACACACAGTGTCAATGATATCTTGCTTCCGCAGCAAACCCAGGGGTATCAGTTGTGCCTGGATGCCTGACTTGATCATAAAATCAAGGAGAGCTACGGCTTCCATTGATCTTTGAATCTTAATTGGCGAGTCAGCGCATATGATTACAACGTGGGGGGTTTCCGGTGGTGTCAGTAAGCCGTTGCGTAGGCTCAGTTTTGGCTCAATAGCTGAAACAATCATGAGTCTCGTCCCTTCTTCTAATGGGTCCATCACATCAGCACTACTAGCTTGTAGCTCACCAAATCCTGTTGCCAAAAGGACCTCTTGCCACTGAGTCTGTGTCAGAAGGGGACCACCAGTGCGCCAATCTTCTGACGCATTCCACCATCCCGGAAGTGTGCCAAAGATTACTGATGCCGCGAGAAGACGATTTGTCATTTCGAGAAGAACGAGTGTGCCTCCGGGCTTTAAAAGCTTGCGCACATTTACCATTGTGCAATGTATATCGGACGTAGCGTGCAACACATTGGCCGCTACAACTACATCGTATGATGCAGCCTTGAATCCCTGAGTCTCTGGGTCGCGCTCAACATCAAGCTTTTTGAATTCCATGAAATGAGCAAGATCTTCAAACTTTTCTGCCGCGCGTTGAAAGAAGTAGGAAGAAATGTCAGTGTAGGTATATGACTTGAGTCGAGGGTATTGGTGCAGACCATTACATCCACCAAGACCTTTGATCGTTGGTACAGTGGCCCCACCGGTGCCTGCACCAATCTCTAGGTACTCCAGATTAGGATATTTGTGTGACAATATACTAATATAGCGAGATATTTGTGCGTATGTATTCGGCATGCCCACTGCAGAAGTGTAGTACGCTTCTAGAAGATTCTCATGAGTCATTAGAGCAAGCGGTTCGACTTCTTGCCTGAAAACCAAGGGCAAGGCTTCACCCACGCGTACGAGCAGCTTGCCATCAAAGGCTGTTTCATGATCTCGATAGTGCTCAACGAGTTCAGACAGCTTGGAGGCAACCTCGCCTGTATTCAGCTCTTGCCACTCTGCAGTCTGCTGAGGGTGCGTTTTCATGGTAACTGCGTCCCGCAACTCGCACAAGTTTCTATAAAACTTTCGATGATGTGAGAGCATGGTTGCCACTTCCTGTTCAGACACTTTTTGTAGAGCCAAGTCAATGAAGTAGTAGGCCAGCAATTCCAACTCTCGCACCGTCTTTGGGCAATCGATAGATGGAAGCGCTGTCCGCAATTCTCGATTTAGGTCCTCTTGATTGATGAGCTGAACGTCCGGTTCCCAAACGGGTTTGTAGCAGTGCCTAGCCAAAGATTTCGGCTGGGCAGAGAGGTTTGTGCTAGTGTTTATGGCGACAAACTTGAAACCGTCCATAAGCACCACTGGCTGAGACGACGCAGGATCTAAAACAAAAACATTTGCTTTTGCCTCTCGGTTCCCATAGCACTCAGCAGATACTACGACGTTGAGTTTATCGCCAATCTGAGCATCTATACCCGCAGAAATAGATATTTCTTCGACATATCTAAGATAAATCTGTAAGCATTGATTCAGGTGGGTGGAAGTTAGACGCACGTTGGGACCATTGCAGTCGTGAGGTTTTTCATACCAACTCCACCCAAGGCCACTAAGGCTGCTTGTAGAAAGTTGTCCATTGTTGCTGGATGTATTATTCTGCCGTGTTCATACTCTTTTGGATTCACATTCCGTGTGTTGGTAACTTCAACGACAGCAGCAACTCGGCCGGGACATTCTGAATTGATAGTAATGTTTCTCAAACCTTGGAATAATGGCCCATAAGTAAGTCCAATGGCATCTGTTGCTTGATAGAAAGACTCTGGATCGATGTTTTGAGCGGATTCTGTGTGCATACTAGCTAGTTCCTGTTGACATTCTGCCACTAGATCCAGGTCATTCTGGTCCTTAGAAACTACCGCTACGAGTCCCCGACAGTTCTCTACCCAGCCGGAGCTGACCATATATGAAAAGATACGGAATTCTTGCCATGCCCCGAATGATGGAGAAGTAGAACTGAGCTGAGGTCGTAGGGAGAGGCAGATCTCCACGCCTTCAGCAGATTCAGGTACCAATAATGCACGAGAGATCCTAACTTCTCTCAGTCGGTATTCTGTACTGTTGTGATCCTTGTTGATCAAAGAGGTTAAGAACAGATGTCGACACCCTTCTATTGCCATGCAAAGGTAACCACATGCAGGGAAAAGTACATCGCCTTGGACTATATGGTCTCTAAGCCACGGCTGTTCGCTCAGGCGAAGGAAATTTCGAAATCGTGGCTCTAGTGGGTTCCAGTCAGAAACTGGAGCACCCAAGATGGCTGTCCTGGGGGACGGCCGGAAACGATAGTCTCGACTAAGTCTTGACTCATACCTGAAGTCATTTGTAAGCTTGGTAAATTTTTTCGTGACACCTCACCCAAGCGGAGATTCTGCCTTAAACTGCTTTTGTATATTTTGAATCTGGATAGTTGAGAACGAGATTACGTACCAGTAACTGCGGGTGTGATTCCACGGATACCGAGGTAAGGACGTCAATACTTGTGGATGATATTTAGAGTTGACTGAAAAGTTTACTGCGAAAAGGTCGATTGGATAGTTTTCAGTGTAGAGAGCGCCAGCTGCTTCTAGCGTTGTGGCATCGGCAAGTTTGTTGCGAACCAGTAGAGGTAAATAGCGTATTGGTGACTTGTCTCCAAAGATCGTGTGAAGGGTCTCTTGAACAGGCAGTTTCAGAAGGGCATGGGGACCAATTTCAAGCAGAAGATCTACTGCTCGATCCGCCTTATCTTCTCGTGAAAGACATAGTTTTTGCAGTGCACCGGAGAAGCGTACGCGCCCAACGAGGTTGGCGACCCAATATTCTGCGCCGAGTTGATCATGTTCAACCACACGTTCGTTGACAGACGAAAACATTGATATACTGTTCTCAGTTTTGCATGCGACGACATTTGCCTTGTGCAATCGTGCTAGGTACTCTTCTGCAATCGATTGCATATGGTGTGAGTGATACGCAACGTCAACCCCTGGAATTACCTTCACAAAAGCGCCTCTATTGGCAAGTGCATTTTGGAGTTTTTCCACAGCTACATCATCTCCAGCAACAGTTACACCTTGAGCACTGTTAATACACGCGACCGTGACCTTTCCGTATTCGTTGCTCAGTCGTGCGATTTCTTCATTCACATCCTCTTCAGAGAGCCCAACAGCCATCATTCTTCCACTGTAACCTAAACTCTTAACCTTGGGTACTAAAGCTCCACGTAGGAATGCAACGGCCATTGCTGCGTCCATAGTTAGAGCGCCTACGGCGTAGGCTGCAGCGATTTCGCCACTAGAATGTCCAACGACACTGCGAGGAAACACATTCCAGGATGACAGAAGATCCACAAGAGCTATTTGTAACGCGGTGCAAAGAGGTTGGCTTATGGCAGCCTCCGTAAGTCGTGAGTCAGATTTAGTTTTTAGAAGCTCTTCGACGAGAGACCACTGACAACCTAACTTCCGAAGACATGCTTCGCATTCCTGCAAGCTGTTTTGGAATATTGGGTAAGAGAGCAACTCCTTGCCCATGCCCACCCATGAGGCTCCCTGGCCAGTAAAAACATAGCCAACCCGACATGGTGCGGTGCGGCTAATAGATAATGGAAAGTGTTTGAGAAGTAAGCCTTGCAACTCGACCTTGCTTGCTGCTACAAATGAGCAGATATGTGTCAATCTTGAACGGCGTTGCGAGAGTGTGTAGGCCAAGCGGGCCATCAGACTCTCCTCGTCAACGTTCAACTGTGCCTGGAGAAAATTCAAAAGCATCTTGGCCATGAGGCGAAGTCCTCGCTCGTCATGAGCTGAAAGCACATACACGCGAAGCTTTGGGTCTATTATATGCGATAAGCCGTCTGTTGGAGCGACCAGGGCAGAATCTGTTCGGTTGCGCGTTTTAGGGCGGTCATTCAGGGGTTGGTGGCGGTAATGAGAAGCTTCTTCGACAATGACATGGGCATTTGTGCCTCCATAGCCGAAACTATTGGGTGTTTAATATATTAGGTTGTGACGGTATCAACGAAGGTTATTTCACATACCTATTTACGCTGGCGCGACGCACTCCATCCCCAGGCCATGAGGTTGTTTGTGTGGGGACTTGGATACACCAACTTTTAAAGTCGATGGCCGGGTTACCTCTGAGATAGTGGATGTTTGGGGCTATTGTCCCGCTCTCCACAGTAAGGACAGCTTTAATAAGCCCAGCAATTCCACTGGCTCCTTCAAGGTGGCCAATGTTGGTTTTCAGCGAGCCAACTGACAGGGGTATGGGTTCACCATTCGCAGCGGGAGGCCGCTGTGATGCAAAAACCGCACCAATAGCGCTAGTTTCGATTGGATCGCCTGCCGCCGTTCCAGTACCATGGGCCTCAAAATATCCCGTTTCCCCGACGTCACATCCAGCAACTCGGTAGGCAGATCGTATCAAATCAATCTGTGCTTCCCGCGACGGCATTGTTATTCCTGGTGTTCGTCCGTCTGAGCTCGCCGCTGTGCCTCGGATTATTGCCCGTACAGGGTCGTTGTCGCGCAATGCAGCATCTAATGGTTTGAGGATGATTGCTCCAACGCCTTCGCCTCGCGCATACCCATTCGCCCGTTCGTCAAATGCATACGATATGGAGTCAGGACTGAGGAAGTGCATGTCGCTCATCTCGATATGAATATCGGGGCTCAGCATGAGGTTACTCCCCCCAACAACAGCCATAGAGCTCTCGCCAGCTTGTAGCCCCTGACAAGCTAAATGCACAGCAACGAGTCCGCTGCTACAGGCTGTGTCTAATGTCACACTCGGTCCTTTAAGATTGAAAAAGTAGCTGAGCCGATTTGAAAGCATGGTTTGGCTGGCACCCGTTGACTGATATTTTGGCGCCAATTCCATATCTCGACGTTGTATCTCTTCGTAATCTTTTGTGAAGCATCCTATAAAGCAGGAGGTTTTCGACCCTGACAAGTTTTCGAGTGTAGATCCTGAGTTTTCAAGTGCTTCATAAGTCACTTCAAGCAACATTCGCTGCATTGGGTCCATGGCCATGGCTTCGGCCGGGGATATTGAAAAGAATGGAGCATCAAATAGGGATACGTCTTCTGCAAGATAGTGGCCAGCACGGTTGTTGGTCTACCCAAGTCAGAAACACATAAAACCGTACCGAAAGACTACTCACGGTGCCGTAATGATCACCATCGGGGTGATAGAATGCATCGACATTATACCTGTCTGCAGGTACTTCGGTACGGGCACTTTTCTTCTTGACTAAGAAGTCCCATAACTCCTCACCACTAGTAATATCGCCAGGGAACCGACAACCAATACCAATGATGGCGATTGGCATGAATGCTGTGTGTTTAGAAGTCATCATGGGACAGGGTGATAAAACTCAATCTTGTGAAGTCGTGATAATTCGTAATGTGTGATGGAATTGAGGTCCAAGGTAGTTCAAAAATAGTTTATTTGGACAAGGTTTACATAGGATCGAGATACTATGACCAGACTACCGCCAGTGGATGCAGATCAGTGCGTATATGTGCGGGTCGGTTCTGTATAAATGACATTCGCAGGGCGTACGTCTTGCAGGAAAATTGAGTAGAGATGCGCTTTTGAGAGCAACGTAGCATACAACATAAAAGCATGAAGAATTGCAGCAGGTGAGTATGGGTGGATACGACTTTGCTCCCTGGCGGCTGTCTTAGCGCTGTGACCAATATGAATTCTTGAATTAGGCGCGGGGGGAGATGAACCAATCTCGTAAAAGATTAATCAGAGCTACTCACTGGCTTGCGCGCCAATGATTAATTCACACATATATCGTAGACGGAGATGGCCGTGTACTGAGCCTGTCCGTCATAGTTGGCTGATAAGGCCGAAACAGTTGGCACATAAGCGCCCTACGTTGTGGCGAATATATGCACGACAGAGTGGGGAGTTCCTTAATTTGATGCATCGCGTCCTTCATGCATACATCGTCCGTTCCGATTGCATACAGCAGAATGTGCAAGGGTTGTGTAGTTCGTTTTAGATATCAATCCCGGATCCTTTTCCTAAAGATTACTTTCACTTACCCAGTAACTCATAAGATTGTGAGCCATAGCTGTTTTACCCAATTTCAGTTATCTTGTGAGTCTTTATGTTCTACTGAAACGAAATCTTAGGAAAATAGACTATTCCAAAACTTTGAGAAGCCTCGAGATAGATGTAGTTCTTGAGATTAAACACAGTACTTGGAGTGCCCATTGTGCATAAACGGAGTATAAAAAGTAATGCAGGATGAAAGTATGGGAGCGGGGAGAGACACCCAATGTCACAAACTGTAAACGTGGATACACGACTACAAGTAGAGATTTTGACAATATGCGTAACCCAAATTACGCAACTACGCATTACTTTTGGTCAAAGACAATGTTGCACTGTATGTATACCCAACCCATCCGGCGCCCAAAAATACGTCTCGGGAGGTCTATCAAAAGTTGTGGGCTAATATGCCGTAGTGCATGCAATACACTACGCATTGGGTCATGTGTGTCAAGAGTTCGGCCCTGTTCCCACTTGGTATGTAGTGGCTTGTGTAATCCGCGGACCGATTAGTAGTGTGTATTCATATTGCGGCAATGATTCCATATAACGCATCCAGCTGGGCAACAGATCGCTACTCTCAAAAGTACATAGATTTCGTTGAGGGTGAGGAGAGGTTGGTCAGAACTGCGAGTCCCCTTTCTGACCGAACAAACACGTTGGAAATACAATGGCAAGGCATACAGTCTCATTTGAGGAGAGAGGCTGGTGCCGCTTTCGGCGTAGATAAAAGGCATAGATGTATGCCGTGCGTTTGCCGGTGGCCTTGGGAAACACGTATTTGATCTCCGTTCTTGCATATGTCATGGCTCCTTTACGCTTCTGTCTTCAAGCGGTGAATTCTACTGAGCCGCAGTTATTTCACGATACGTGGAGGTCTTCAGTTGGTCAGATACTAGCATGTAGATGGAGCGAGTATGCTAGGTGCGTGAGGTGATCCGGTAGAGGATTGAGACAAGGGCGTCAGAACGTGGCTCTCGTCGCCTCGATGGTTCTCGTCGACGGCGCATGCAAGCATGGCGCTCCGTTCCCCACTTCCGGCGGCAAACAGCGGTGAAGGTTTGGCTACGGTTCTCTTGCAGTAGAACAGCGGCAAGTGCGGCAAAGCATTGGCTAGCGTCTGGAAATAACACAGCAAAGTTGATGACAGTGATCCCGTCTGGTTGAGATAGAAGCCATTGTCTTGCCATCGGCAGCCGCCGGCCTCCAATCCATACTTGCATAACTCTTTACGTATCCAAGAGGTTTCCGCATGGGGTTGTGGCACTGTGCCATGTTCCTGCTTCGTGTAACATCGCAACATAGCGTCGCGGAAGTTCCGCATGCAGCCGGCATGCGCAAACGTGCGTTGGTGGAACGAGTGGGGCAAAGTAAGCGACGTCAAGGAGGACAGCATCTGGCATAATATTCCCTGTAGCTGGTTTTGAGGTGTTGATTAAAATTGGCCCCCGGCCGTTGCGGCCAATTGTAGACGCTCCTCAAATACAATTCGTGTTCGACTGGCCCGAGACACTGAATTGTCCAAGCGTCCCGTAGGCCTATCATCCCGCTTCATCGGCTCTAGCCGCAGTACATGCAATGCACGAAGGGTGACACTACTGCATTTGTTGTCCATCGACGTGCCCTTACTAAACGCTGTTTAAGCGCGCCCATGTGGAGCTAAGAATACCCCACGCGTGTTGCGTGCAAGGCCCCAAGACGCTAGAAACGGGACCCGGTACGCTTCTGGTTACTCACAAGAGAGCTCACCTTTTGCACATCGGTGAGCGTTTCTCCCAGTTTCTCCACGTTTTCCACTTCTCTCGTAACCGGAACGGCTGCTACGTCACTCGCCTCCGCTTTCTCCAGATAGGCCTCGATCAGACTCATGTTGCCCTTTCCGTGGATGGCCTTGATCTGTCCAATCGGATCAGCCGTTGGACTGCAAACCTCGTGCTCTCAGCTTACCTTGAAACGTTCATCGGCCGCTGATAGCAAATCTCGAAACTCTTCCTCTGTCCGTTGTTTGGCGCCTAGAACAAGCATCATCATGATGTCGACCTGCCGCATCCGGTTGTCGTGGTATCTTGTAGCCTCTCCAAGGGCTGGTAGCACCACATCGTTGATAAGCAGTGGGGTTCCAGGCTTGCTCTTCTCCAAGGCAGGAACAAGCGCTTTGAAGATACGGATGCAATCTGCATCACTCCAATTATGTGTGATGTAGCGCAGAAGGTATGCTGCCGCCCCAGAGACTGGTTGGGTAGTGAAGAAATCGTGTGGCATGAAAGTCACTCTTCCATTCAAATCAGAGAAGTCGTTTTGAGATGCCGATGATAGCATTGTCAAAGAGTCTTGGACAATGAGCTCGAGTTTAGGGAACGCCTTAAAACCGGTTAGCAACGCTTTTCATGGAGCTACTATTCTTCTTCTGTATCATACTCGGGCAAGAGAGACGCTCATGTGGCCACTTCCACCTCCAACATCAATGATTTTCCCGGTTTCGATCTGATCCCATGGGTAGCTTAGTTTCAGTGATTCAAAATGCCGTTCCACTTTCGTATTGTTAGGCACGTCTCAATAATCACTTGAAAAGGAACCTTACGCCTAGAAACTCCAGCCATAGCGCTTGCAAAGCGAGCCGCTCGTTTAGGATCCTGCTTGTAAAACTCGAACAGGTCTGTTCCATGCCGGGTAACAAAAGCGTTTTTTTGGCCGTTCGCTTCGGCAGGAGACTGATGAAAACTAGTCGATGTTTCCGATGCTGCTTTGAAGAACTCGTCTAACCTGCATAATATTATTAGAGTTCTGTTTGCAATGAAATAGGGAGGTCATACTGGTAGTGCATAACGTCTCGCCACTGCTTGTCCCGCAGGTAAAGAACACTTCTAGACGTGTGCTTGAAGTAGTCTTTCTCAACTTCTTCGAAGACTCTATCTGACGTCAATATTCGTAAAATCCGTCCCACACGATCTTCGTCTACACCGACTTTCGTAGCGATCTCTGCAAGGTGAGTTGTTCCGTCCTCTTTAACGGCTTCAAAGAAGTCGAATTCGCATGCTACCTGCCACGCGGCAAGATCAAACAAATAACATACGAAAGTGCGTGCATCGTTTCTCGGCCCATTGACAAGTCGTAGTAGGTCTCTGGCACTGTCATTGAGCCTCGCTCTGATGTCAATCAGGTCTGGAGTCTCGGGCACCACCTCAGAGTCTGTTTCAAAGGTAGGTTCGAGGAGATTTTCTGTCTCTAGGCTTGTGGCGATAACGGAAGTTAACTGTTGCACTCTATCTGCAAGGTCAAGAAGAGTCGATTTGCGTCTAGGGTCCATTGCTTTCTACACAAAAAGTTGGTAAATTCTCAACAGTAACAACAAGAGTATTTATTCATAGCGCGTGCCCAGAATTTATTCTACTCGCGGCATCTAATAGCCCCGCTAGAGTATTTGGGTATATACAAGCTTACCTAGTTAATTTACCTACTAATAGGGCTATCTATATACGCCTTCTAATATTTTTAATTATCTCTTACTTATATTAATAATAAAATACACTATTTATCTAAAATTTAGTTATTATAGGATATAGCCCTAATATAAGATAATATTATCTTAAAAGAAAGATACTAAGAATATTATAAATCTAGAAGTTTCTTATCTTTAATTATAGAGTATATAACGTAGTTTATAAGTAAGTAGCTAGTATAAGTAAGTAGCTAGCCCTACTAACTTTATGTACCTCTTTAAGTATATAACTTAATAACGTAGTAGAGTAGAGTATATATATTAATATATTAAATTAAGTAGTACCTACTATATTACTTTTATACAAACGTAAGTTATACCTAGTCTTTCTATACTTTTTATAGCGTGCACGAGCCTAGTAATTTAAGCTTAAATACTACTTACTTTTATACTATTTATAATTAATCTAGTAATTAGCTTCTAGTTTAGTAATTAAATCCTCTCCTTATCTCTTTATTAAGACTCTTTTCTTTTAAATCTACTTCTTTTTTTATAATTTATACTTACTAGCTACTTTATTAGCTCTCTTAAGACTAGAAATCTAATTATATATTAACTTAGCTTTTAGTATACTAGTATATAAAGTATTAGCTTATACTAAGCTAAACTTAGCTACTTATAAGATAGTAGTAAAAGTAATAGTAGTAGATAAAGATAATTTAAGTACTAGATAAAAGAAAGTAGTTTATTAATTAATAAGAGATTTAGAAAAATTTAGATTATTTAAGCTTAGATTTTCTAATACCTTTATAGATTATATTATAGATTTATATTATAAAAATAACTAATTTATATAACTATTTTTTTTATAATAGTATAAATAGTAAAGTTTATAGAGTATAACTCTAAACCTTTACTATATAAATAGTTAAGTATTACTTAAAAATAAAAAAATTAAACTAACTAGCTTATAAAATCTAGATAAAATAGAGTTTAAGAAAAGTACTAATTTATTAAACTAATTAGAAAAGAAAAAATATAAAGCTATTAAAAACTAATATTAGTATATAAAAATTTCTATAAAAGAATTATTAGATACTAGAAAACTAGTAAGAACTACTTAACTAGAAGAGTAATAGTTTAACTTTAAAAATTAGAAATTAAAAATTAGAAAATAAGATAAAATAAGAATATATACTAGCTATTATAAATATTCTCTAAAGAGAGCTAAGTATAAGAAATATAAAGTTAAGCTAAACTAAGTTTAAAACTAAATTAGATAGTAATTCTAAGTTATAATACTAAAAGAATTAATAAAAAAGTTAAAATACTAAAACTAGTCTACTAATATAACTTATAAAACTTTATATAAAAAAAAACTATACTATAAAATACTTAAAAGTAACTAGATATAACTTTACTTTAGAAAATTAAAATAAATATATATAAAAAGCTTAGTAGAAGTAAGTAATTAAAGATTATTAGTAATTATTTAGTTTATTAGTCTATTACTTAAGTACTTATTACTTAATTAGAAAATAGTCTTTTAACTAAAAACTATTTAGCTATCTAATAGTACTTTTAAAAAGTATACTTTAAAGAAAATAGCTAACTAAGTATAGTAAAAATATTAATAGTATTAAAAGCTATAAAGTTTAGTACTATTAAAACTAGTCTTAGTATACTAAGTAAAAAGAAATAACTTTTTAAACTAAGTACTATATACTTTACTTTTAACTTAGTTAATACTTGTAATAAGCTTACTTAGGGTTAACTTCCTAGTAGCCTTTAGGTTATTAGTAGATTAAAAAGTAATAATAAAGGCTTATATTATAATCTATAATAGGCTATAAATAATAGAAGATGTTTTATAATTATCTTAGTATTATTACTTATAGTTAATAATTAAATTACTAATACTATCCTAATAATAGGTATTACTACTAACTATATACCTAGGTCCCTTAGCTAGCTTTATACTTTATATTTACTAAGATCGTAAATTATAAATTTATTATATACTTAGCTTTATACTTTATATTTACTAAGATCGCAAATTATAAATTTATTACGTACTTAGCTTTATACTTTATATTTACTAAGATTATAAATTATAAATTTATTACGTGTCTCTATTATAGTTAGTTTTCTAGTTAAGTTTATTACTTTATAGGTTATACGTACTTTTGTTATCTATAGTAAAGCTAATTAGCTTAAGTTAGTTTTCTCTTATTATAGCTATAATACTATTCTTCTCTCTAGATAGGTTTTTGTTTTCTTACTCTAAGCTTAAGGTTATTAGTCTAGTTTCTTTATTTATTTCTAGTTCTTTATTATTCTCTATATCTTCTTACTCTAATTATAATAAACTTCTTCTTATTACTTGTATTACTTGTAATAGAGTTAAAATATTTCCCTATACCTATTATACTTAGTTAAAGCTTACTTGTCTTATTTCTTTAAAGGATAGTAAATATTATAGTAAGTATATTCTTACTAATATTTAATATAAATATACTCTATTAGGTGTTTCTCTTACTAAGTATAAGTACTTAATTTCTATATAGTCTCTTCTTACTAAGTTATATAAGGCAAGCTATTAACTAGGCTTAAGAGATACTATTATTATAGCTTATAGAGGCTAAGGCTAAGTATAAGCTAACTTTTTATAAGCTAGTAGATCTTTATTCTTATATTAAGCGTTTTTATAAACTAAAGGCCTATAATAATACTAAATTATCTAAATAGTCTTATACCTTAAAAGCTAAGATAGATCTTAAGGACGCTATAGAAGCTACTCTAGCTCCTATTATCTTAGGTATTCCTAATACCTCTCTATTTAGCGTTAGTAGTACTAGTTTTCTTAATTTACTATAAGGCGCTCTAGAGAGTTTTAACTTTAGAACTTTTCTAGTTTCTTAAAGTAGTTAAGGTTATCTTCTAGTTCTTATATATCTTCCTATAGTTTTCCTTTCTCGTCTATACCTATCTATTTTACTAGGTAGTAGTTCTTACTATTATAGAACTAATATACTAAGATTTTCTTAACTTCCTATTCCTTTTATTCTTTATATATATCTACTTTATATACTAGTAGTTCTACGTTTTATAGTACTATCTTAAGTAGTGCTATATAAAAGGTTAGGTATATCCTTATCTTATTTAGTAGCTTTAGTTTAAATATAACTAGCGTAACTTCTTTCTTAATTTTATATAGTCCTATTTTAATATAGTCTAGTTTTAAACTTAGTTATTTACTTTTTACGTTTTTCTTTACTAACTATACTTTTTCTCCCTCTCTAAATTAAGGTCCTTTTTTATACTTCTTATTATAGTACTTAGCTATTTAATTATATAAGAATTCTGCGTCCTATCTTAGTTAATTATATATATCTTTAAGTCTATTAGCGAAGTTTTCTCTTCTTAAAGACTAAGATACTTTAGATTTTAGTATTCTATATATATTAGAGTTAAATCTATAGTTTATAAAGAAGAGTAATATTCTTATTACTTTATTTTTTACGCTATTGTATACTAACTATACTATAGGTAGTAACTATACCTAATTATTCTAGTTATAGTTAAAGTAGTATCTTAAGTACTATTCTACTATCTAGTTTATACGTTCTAATTATCTATCTATCTATAGATAATATACTAGTAACATTATATATTATACTCCTAATTATACTATTATTATTCTCTATAGTTTTAATATAAACCTTACGTCTCTATCTATAATAATCTTATCTAGTAGTCTATATTAACTAATTATAGTTCCTAGAACTTAGTATATAGTAACCTCTATCCTACTTTTTTTTTATATAGCCTAAAATATAAGTACTTTATAAATTTATCTACTATTATTAGGATTCTATTATACTTAACTCTTAATATTAAGTCTTTTAACTTTAGTAACTTTGTAATAAAGTCTATTATAATAACTTCCTATAGTTATTCTAGTACTTCTACTAGTTATAGTATTCTATATAGTATATATTTACTATACTTATTCTTTTAGTATTCTATACAATCTTATAGTACTTCTATTACTAACTATCTTACTTTTAAGATATAGTAGTCTTATAATAACCTATCTAGAGTTTTATTAATCTCTTAGTATCTATATACTAGTAATTTATAAAAATATTATATAAATTCTTTTTATATTTTCTTTAGAATATATATTCTTTTATATACTTATATAAATTTATCTTAAATTTCTAGTTTCTCTATTTCTTTAGATACTTCCGATGTTGTTTTCTAAATCTATTTGTCTAGCTTGCTACTCTTTCTTTTAAGTGTTATAGCTATTTTAGGTATATTTAGGATTAGATATCCTTCTTTATTCTATACTAGAACTATACTAGTAGCGTTTACTTCTTTTTATAAGTCTAGTCTTCTACTAAGGGCGTCTATAAATTAATTATCCTTTTCTTTTATATATATAATTTCTAAATTAAATATTAATAGGAATTCCTACTAACGTATTCTATTAGCAAAGCAGCTATATTACTAAGACGGCTACTCTAAAACACACTAAAAAATCGAAAATTTAACATCTAATATCTTAACAACTATACTATAATAACTTCTAAAAATTTAATAGATTAAAGATTATATATATAGTAGTAATCTATAAAATTTTTAAAGCGTGCAGCCTAGTAGTTCTTAAGATAGTAAAATTTTCTATAGTAAAAAACACTTTTTTATTAATAATATTAAATAAACTAGGCTACACGTTCTAAAAATTTTATAGATTACTACTTTATATATAATCTTTAATCTATTAAATTTTTAGAAGTTATTATAGTATAGTTGTTAAGATATTAGATGTTGAATTTTCGATTTTTTAGTGTGTTTTAGAGTAGCCGTCTCGGTAATATAGCTACTTTGCTAATAGAATACGTTATCTTATATAGTATTATAATAAGTCCTTATTTATTATAAATCTTATTAGATTCTTGTAGTCTATATAGACTTTTATTCTATATTTTACTCTTTATAAGTATACTCTCTATTACTTAAATACTTTATAGATTACTAATATCTCTTTATTATAGATTAGGTAGTTAAGCTCTACTAATTTTATTTTCTTAGAGAAGTATTTAACTAAGTATTTCTTTTTAGTCTTAGAGTCTTCCTATATTAGTACTATTCTATAGACTAAGTTAGACGCGTCTATTTTTACTATTACTAGTAGGTCTAGGTTATATATTCTAATAACTAGATTTTCTATAAGCTTTCTTTTAATTATATTAAATATTTTATTATATTCTCTTATCTATTTAAATAGTGTATCTTTCTTTATAAGTCTTATTATTAGTTTTATATCTTTAGACTATCCTATTATTAACTTTTTATAAAAGTTTACTAACCTATAAAATTACTATACCTCTTTTAGGTTTTTTAGTGTTAGCTATTCGTTAATTAATTTAATCTTTCCTAGATTAATCTTAATTTTTCCTAGTTCTATAATAAATCTAAGGAAGTCTATTTCCTTTATATAGAACTTGTATTTTCTTATCTTAAGAAATAATTTATTTTTTATTAGTTTCTCTAGTACTTTATATATATATTATACGTATTCTTTCTCTATTTCTAAGAATATAAAGATGTTATCTAAGTATATAAATATAAATATATCTAGGTACTCTATTAGTACTATATTAATTCTTTCTTAGAAGGCTACTAGTGCGTTTATTAAACTAAAAGGTATAACTAAGTATTTATATAGTTTATACTACGTTCTAAATACTATTTTTTATTTATTACCTTCTTTAATTCTAATTTAGTAGTAGGTATTCTAGATATCTAGTTTTATAAAGATCTTTACTTTTTATAGCCTATCTTGTATTCTATCTATTTATAGTAAAGAGTATTAATTCTTGTTTATAACTATGTTTGTTTTTCTAAAGTCTACGTAGAGTTATTTTTCTTCTATTCTTTTTTTATCTACAAATATAAGTTTATATACTACTTAGGATTTAGATTCTTATATCTATTCTTTCTTTATTACTTTTTTAATAAATACTTATTTGATTTTAGATTCTTCTTCTATTTTTCTATAGACTAAGCTCTATCTTACGTTCTTTCTTTCCTCTAGTTCTATTACTAAATCTTATAAGTAGTATTCTAGAAGATAGTCTTTAGGCTCTATAAGCTATTTCTTTTATTTCTTATATTCTTTAGAGAATTTTCCTTTATAGGTGTTTATGTTAGCCTTTAATATATCTATTCTATAGTAATTAATTTTTCTTATTCTCTAATTAATATATAAGTTAGTTATCTATAACTATAGTATACCTAGTATTATATCTTATTTGTTATTAATTGTTGTTATATCTATAACTATATTCTTAATTATTATCTCTTCTAGTTCTAGTGTAGAGAAAACTATTTTAAACCTAATAGGTTTTTAGAATAGTTTTCTTTTAATTATACTTAGTTATTAAGGGTACTTTTTTACTATATAACGTATTCCTTGTATTTTTATAAACTTCTTAGATATAAGGTTTCTTATCGCTCTACTATTAATTATTACTTATACTTTCTTTTTTTAATACGTACCTATTTTTATAATATATAGGCCTCTTATACCTTCTAGCTATTTTTATTTAGGCGTTTTCTTAAATTATCTATCTTTCTAGGGCTATAGCCCTACTTTAAGTTTGTATTCCTTATATTTTAGGTATTTATCGTATATATATTTATACTATAGTCCTCTTTAGACGCATTTCTTAGATAGTTTTAGTCTAGGCCTTATTACTATATATCTATCTTCTAGGATTATTTTCTATCCTTAGATATCTTCTATTAGAATTACTCTTATATAGTTATAGCCTCTTCTTTATATAAGCTATACACTATTATTTACTTTAGGGTTCCTATATATAATATAATTCTTATCTAAGTATAATATCTATAATACTTTAAAATATACTAGGTATTTTAGATTTATTACTTTGTTATCCCCTTTCTAGTACTTACTTTTCCTAGGTATATCTATAGTTAGGACGTAGTATACTACTAGTACTCTTAGTATATAAGCTTTATTAATCTATTATATTTTTTTTATAAAGTATTACTATTTTCTTTATATAAGTATTCTTCTTACTATAACTATATATTACTTTATCTATTCCTAAAATAGTATAAACTTTATTTCTTTAGGATTACGTTCTTTCTAGTCTTTATACGCTTCCTCTATACTTATAACTAGTAAGTATTTCTAAACAAACTTCTATTCTTTATTTCGTTCCTCTATATCTATTATTATATAGCTATTATAGCTATATATATCTAGTTAGGCGTACTCTATACCTTTTACGTTAACTTACTTCTTACTTTCTTATAGTTCTTTAGAAGAAGTTATAGTAGTCTCTTTATCTAGTGCTAGTTCTTTAGCTTAGATTAATAGTATCTAAGGTTCTTTCCCTTCTAAATCTTCTATTAGTAAGTCTATTACGTATACTATTTCTTTTAGCTACACTTTTATTTTTTCTTTTATTACTACTACTTTATTCTTTTATAAAAAGTATCTTACTTTCTACTTACTAAAAAGATATATATAGTAGTTATCTTTAAAATAAAAGGTCTAATAGAGTATTACGTATTATATTTCTTTACTTTTAGCTACTTTCTTCTAGGGTTTAGCTTATACTTATAGTGCTTCTTTCTTCTTTTTAGTTATTTTTAACTAAGTTTCTTTATCTTTCTTATAGTCTTTACTTTTGTAGTCTTTTATAAAGTGTCTTAGTTTTTTATATTTATAGTATACTATATTCTTTTTCTTTTATAATTAGTAGTCTTTTATATAGTAGCCTTTCTTACTATAGTTAAAATACGTAAAGTCTTTATTCTTCTTTTTCTTCTTATCTTTATTAGCGTTAAGGATTATAGGATCTCTAATATCCTAGTTTCTAGGTTAGCTACTATACTTATTCTTCTTTTATTCTTAAAGATTATTATTAATTTATATTACTTACTACTTTAGAGCTTCTAGTATCCTAGGTTTCTCTATATAAATTATCTTGTATTAGATTTTTTTATTTAATCTTTATTTAAATTATAATATTAGGGCTAATTTATTCTATTCTATATTTTGTAATAGTTATTTAAATTATAACACGTACTTAGAGTTACTTTTTTATTATATGTTAAGGCCTTAGAACTAGGTAAGAGTAATAAGGGCAAGTAAGCTTCTATAAGATAGGCGAGGTTAATATATAAGAGGGTTACTTAACTTAATTAATAGTTAGCTCTTATTAGAGTATTACGAGGTATATAAGTATTAATAGGTAGATTAGAATCTAATTAAAGTATTAGTTATAATACTCTATTAAGATAAGAGGTAAAGAAGAGATTAAACATAATAGTCTATAAAGGTCTATTAACGTTCCTATATACTTACTATCTAGCGTTTATTCCTAAGCGCTTACTCTAGAGCGTTTACTCCTAAGCGCTTATTCTAGAGCGTTTACTCTAGAGCGTTCGCTCTAGAGTATTTACTACTAAATAGTTACGTGTTCTACTACGCTATATTACCTAGCCTAATTACGTATAATATAATAGCTTACCTACTACTTAGTATTATAATACTATCCTCTTTTCTTACGCTAGGTCTATCCTTAAGCTAGCCTCTATTAGCCTAGTCTAGCTTATAAGTAGTTTACTCTACCTTCTAGTTAAAAACTCTCCTACTACAATATTACCTTCCTTATAGTCTTGTAGACTTTATCTCTTATTAGAAATTATTACTATAAACTATGTTTCTAAAACACCTTATCTATATTATTCTCTCTTAAGTATTCTTTATTTTATTATACTAGATTCTACTCTAAAGTATACTAAGTATACTTATATAGAGCGTCTCTATATTAGTATAACCTAAGAGTCTCTTAATTAAACTTATAAAGAGTTTTATAAAAAGGTTAATAATAATAAAAAACTTCTTCTTATTATTATTACCTATTTACTATATAATAAGAAAATATTAAAATCTACTAAAGAGTATACTTATTACAAAGCCTTATACCTAGCATTAGAGTTAGAGTAAGAAAGTAATAAGGTCTTAGTATAGGTTCTTAACTATTCTACTACTACTATTAATATCGCCTCTTCTCCTACTATCTAGTCTACTATTAGCTTATTAGATAAGTTTATTATAACTAAGGGCGCTTTATAGGCTCTATATAGTTAGGTTTATTATAGAACTTTCTTCTACTAATATATCTATTATATCCTAACTATAGCTTTATGTATCTTGTATATCCTAGTATATTATACTTACTTCTTACTTTCTTAAGTATCTACTAACAATTCTATAGGTTAGCTTTAGGTTCCTATATATTTTTACTTACTAAGTAGCCTTTCTATTTTACTAGCTACTTTTAGAGAAACTATATACTTTAGAAGGCGTCGCGTCCTATTTCTTAATATCTCTATAGGTTTTTAACTTTAAACTTATCGTCTTCCTCCTTCTAATATTAGAATTGTTGCTATACTAGTATTTTTAGCTTAGCTAGTTCTAGCAGGCTTATATAGAACTTAGGGTATACCTTAGCGTCCTTAGGTAGCTCTAGTATTTTTGTTACTAGCCTATTATCTTCCTTAACTAAAAATAGTCTAACCTTAATATAGTCTAGCCTTTTACTAGGTTACTTAGTCTATAGATTCTTTATATAAAGATACGCTTTATCTCCTTCTTTTAGCTAAGGTACTATTTTTTATTTTTAATTAATATATAAAATACTTTGTTTCTAAGCTTCTTCTAGTTTATATCTTATCTTATTATAGAGTTCTTGTATATCCTTAACTCTAACTAATACTACCTCTATCTTAGGTCCTAGTAGTATTCTCTTAAATAAATTAGGGTGTCTCCTATAGTTTGTAAAATATAGTATTTTACTTATTACTTCTAAGTACTTGTTATTGTATACTAATTGTACTATAAGTAGTAGTAATACCTAATTATTCTACTTCTAATTACTATAAATCTTTAGGTACGTCTTTAATATCTTATTAGTCTATTCTATCTATCTATCTATCTATAGATAATAGGCTATTAATAGCTTCCTTTTTATCTCTATTACTATAAGTAGCGTTATCTAGTAATTAGATATAAAAAGCTTATCTCTATTACTAATAATACTCTTTAGTATGTTATATCTTCGTATTAGTACGTCTAGTAGTACGTATCCTAGCTAGTCTACTATATAGTTACTTTAGAATTTCTCTATCTTAGCGTATTTTATAAATTAGTCTATAATTACTATTATTATATTATATCTTATTCTTATTACTAGGTCTTTTAATATTAGTAGTCCTATAATAAAGTCTATTATAACGTCTATCTATAGTTCTTCTAGTATCTTAATTGCTTATATTTCTCTATAAAGTATATATATCTTATACTTATTCTTCTAGTAATTTACGTATTCCTTAACAAACTACGTTACTTTTTCCTTTATCTTACTAAATCTATAGTTCCTCTAGATTAGTTCTATAGTTTATGTAATCCCTAGGTACCTATATACTAGGTTGTTATAGTATTATTATATAATTACTTCTTATAATTCTTCTAGAACCTTGTTTATAATCCTAACTAGGTTATTAATCTCTTACTCCTCTACTAGTTGTATATTTAGTACTAGGTAGCCTTATTTATTATCTTAGAGTATAGCTTCTTCTACTACTTATCTCTTTCCTATAATATTGTGTCTTTAGCTAAGCGTATCTACTTAGCTATTTTCTTTACCTAGTACGTACTAGATCTTAAATTTATACTATCTTAGTAGTTCTAACTATTATATCTACTTATCCTTTAACTTCTTACTTGTTATAAAGTATATTAGGTTCTTGTAATCTATCTTAATAATTACTTCTACTACGCTTTTAGTGTATACTCTCTAATATTTAAGTATATTAACTATTACTAGTAGCTCTTTATTATATATATTATATCTTTCCTCTTATTCTATAAACTTCCTTAAATAGTATATAATTAGATACTATTTCCTTTTATACTCTTATAGCGCTATTACTCTATAAGCTAGATTAGATATATTATTCTTAATAATTAAGGTCTTATTACTATAAAATTACTTTAGAACTAGTAGTATAATATAGGCTTACTTAAGTTCTTTATAAGCTTATTTCTACTTTACTCTCTATTCCTATATTATATCTTTTTACGTAAGCTTTATAAGTAGTAGTACCTTCTTTAAAAATCTCTCTATAAAGTATTAGTTAAAGTTAATAAATTTTAGGAATAATTATACGTCCTTAACTATCTTAGGTTCCTTCTATTCTTCTACTACTTTAATCTTTTCTTAGCTTATCTTAACTTTGTTAATACCTATTGTATATCTTAAAAACTCTACTTCTATCTTATACTATTTATACTTCTCTAGCTTTAGTTATAGGTTATATTAGTCTAAGTACTATAGTACTATTATTACTTACTCTACGTGCTTACCTTCTTCTTTAGAATATATTAGTATATTATCTAAGTAAGCTATAATAAACTTATCTAAGTATTCTTATAATATATTATTAATTAGTCTTTAGAACGTTACTAGTATATTTATTAGTCTAAAGGGTATTACTATATACTTATAATATCTATAGCGTATTTAGAACGCTATCTTCTACTCTTTACCTACCTTAATTCTTATTAAGTAGTATCTATCCTTTAGGTTTAGCTTTGTAAAAATCTTAGCTTAGCTTAGCTTATTTTAGAGTTTATCTATATTTAGTAGTAGGTATTAGTCCTTTACTATAATATTGTTTAGTTTTTAGTAGTTTACGTATATCTTTAGTAGTCTCTTCTTCTTTAGTATAAAGAAAATTAGAAATCCTACTAATAATAAGGATTCTTATATATATCCTTTCTTTAAGTCTCTATTTAGTCTTTCTTAGAGTGTTACTAATTTACTCTCTATTAATTAGTAAATAAGCCTAAAAGGTAGCTTCTTTCTTTCTTATAACTTAATTATATAGTCCTAGGGTTAGTACTTAAGTAATACTAGTATATCTATCTCTTCTACAAATAAGTAGCTAAACTTCTTATATTATTCTAGGATCTTAATAGTTATACGTTACTCCTCTACTCTTACTTCTTAGCCTAGCGCCTTACTAGTACTTATAGAGTTACTTATTCTCTCTTAATAAGTTACTATTAAAGCTACTATCTTATATAGTACCTTCTTATCTACTATTAAACGCTACTAATATATAGGCTTAGATCTACGTACGTCTTTGTAGTTATTAAATAAGAGGTTCTAGTTTTTCTAATTAACTTAGGGATTAAACTCTTATAGCTATAGGAGTCTTAGTATAATATCTTTATTAGCTAAAACTAATACGTCTAGAGTAATCTTTATACTATATCCTTAAATAATAACCTCTATAGTTACCTTATTACTAACTATTAGGTTACTTAGTATTAGTTATCTATTTATAATATAGATTAGATATAGTATCTTCTTTACTTATAGTTAGAGTCCTACTTATTCTACTACTTTAAGTATAATTAGGTTTACAAATAACCTTAAATCTACTAATACTTTTATTTTTTCTCCTCTTATCTTTACTAGGAGTTTAATAAGTCTTTTAGCGTTAATAGTATTATAGCTTCTAGATATATATTTAGTGTTAGCTATTTACTTAAAAAAAACTTAATCTTATAATCTTTGTTTATCCTTTACTAAAATCCTTAGAGTATCTTAATCTCTTTATATTATTTACACTTCTCTAACGTATAGGTTTACTAGATTAGATTAATATATTAGTTATTTACAAGTATCTTACTTGTATTTATATCTTCTTTAGTTATACCTAGAAAGTACTTAGCTTCCTACTTATCCTATAAGTATTATTTGTATCTTACGTTTATATACTCTTCTTAGTTCTATTTATATTTAGATCTCTTATAAAGGAAATATCTAGATCCTATCTTATTAGAATAGTAGGTAAAGTAGTTATTATAGTAATATCCTATCTATAATAGTAGTAGATAGTTTAGGTTATATAAGTATAGCTAGTATTATAGTTCTTATATTAATACTAGATCTCTAATAATTAGCGCCTAATTGTTATTTATATATAACAATTTGTGTTATTAGGTCTACTCTACTTAGTATTCTTTATCTTACTATTCTCTCGCTAAGTAGTAGCTATCTACTAGTCTTTAGATTTCTTTTATAAATCTATTTTATACCTTAGTATTCTCTTACCTTAGCTTTAGTGTTTTAGGTACTATTTTATATTTAGAAGTCTTAAGCTCTTAGTTTTCTTTCCTATTCTCGTCCTAGGCTATATATACCTACCTTCCTAGATATAGCGTTATCTCGCGCTTATACTTTACCCTTCTCTAGTATAGCTAAAGGTATTCTAAAGTATCTATCTTAGCTTACTACTACTTTAGCTAATACCTCTTTACGTAGCTTTATACTCTTAGTAATATCTTTATAGCTTTTACTTTATTATCTATTATAAAGTTACTTAGCTTTATAGTAATCTTATAGTAGTTATATTTCTTACTTATCTCTTACTACTAGAGGTTTGTAGTCTTATAATCTCTCTTCTCCTAGCTTCTTCTAAGGATTACTTCTTATTCTTCTTCTCTATTATTATCTTACTACTTAAGTATATTAATTTATTATATAATCTTATTCTTTACTTAGTAATTCTTTACTAAGTGCCTTATTTTACTATACTTATAGTATTTTTAGCTTTCTACTCTCTTAGGGTTCTTGTAGTAATAGTATTCTTATTTTCTTAGGTTTATATTATTAATATATATCTTGTCTAGCCTAAAGTGTCTATAGCTACCCTAAACTTAGTTATTCTTATATTTATATTACTACTTGTACTTAAGTTTATACTTCTTACTTTCTATATATAGTACTCTTACGTTCTTTACTTTTACTATATATTTGTATATATAGTTATTAACTTAAATTACTTCCTCTATTAGGTTCTCTAACGTCTTAATTATAGCTCTACTACGTATTAGCTTGCTTTAAATATTACTCTTAAGTTCTTATTAAAATATCCTTATTAATAACTTATTATTCTATTCTATTTATATTGCGTAGCTTTAGAACTTATTAGTATAATCTACTACTACCTTGTATTGTTGTAGCTACTATATTACGCGCTTTACTACTACTATCTTGTTTACTAGTAGAAAGGCTTATTATACTTTATCTTTAAACTTAATCTATTCTTTAAATATCTTGTCGTAGTCGCTATTATTATTATTAAGGTATTTCTTAAGGTATAGCGTAACCTATTTCTCTACCTTAATCTTTATATAGGATAATACAAGTATAGCTCTATCTTTATCTTAAACTTAGTCTACCTTAAAGAAGAGATTAAGTTATAAGATCTATAGCTTAAGCTTATTTTATTCTCTATAGTAGAGGTTAGGCTTAGTAACCTTAGAAGTAGCTATATAGGTTGCTCTTTTACGCTAGTTATCTATATTTATTAACGTATTACTTATCTTAAGGGTATTTAATATATTAAGACCTTAGAACTAGGTAAAGGTAACAAGGGCAAGTAGGCTTCTATAAGACGGGCAAGGTTAATAAACAAGATAGTTACTTAACTTAATTAATAGTTAGCTTTTATTAGAGTATTACGAGGTATATAAGTATTAATAAGTAGATAAGAATCTAATTAAAGTATTAGTCGTAATACTCTATTAGGATAAGAGGTAAAGAAGAGATTAAACACAATAGTCTATAAAGGTCTATTAACGTTCCTATATACTTACTATCTAGCGTTTATTCCTAAGTACTTACTCTAGAGCGTTTGCTCTAGAGCGCTTATTCTAAAGCGTTTACTACTAAACAGTTACGTGTTCTACTACGCTGTATTGCCTAGCCTAATTGCGTGCGATACAATAGCTTACCTACTACTTAGTATCGTAACACTTATCTATTAAAGTCTTACTATACTCTTACTTACTTTATATACTTCTCTTTAGTTAAAAAATATAATTAATTAAAAATACTAGTATTATTATTAGGTCTATAAGATTACTTTTTTTCTTTAATTACTAAAGGCTATAAATCTTTTACTTACAAAATATTTACTTATTAGTTCTAGTCTAACTATTCTAGTAAATACTTTAGATTTCTAAATAGTTACTCTCTTAATTCGCGTTATATAAGAAGAGAATCCGACTAAACTTAATATATAATTACTTTACATATCTAAGATTCTAAGTAGTATAGTATATTAGCTAAAAAAGGCTATCTTACTTCTCTATATATTTAGGTGCCTAGAAGAAGTATAAAAATTAAAAGTAAGTAAGTTATAAGCTACTATTAGTTCTTTATAATTACTTATTTTACGTTTTTCTATTATTTTTATATTAACTTAAACTTTAATATACTATAAGAGTATTATATAGTAGACTTATATTATCTTTTTAGTTTAGCTATAAAGAAGAAGTAAATATAAGATATAGATCTCTTTACTTCTATAAAGCTACTTAGTCTATTAAATATTAGAGTATCTTAATAAAAACTATTATAGCTATTCTATTTTATTATTCTAAGCTTAAATATATTCTATTATATCTATCTACTCTATTTACTCTTACTCTTTCTACTAAGCTCTTATAATCTAATAAAATCCTAAGAGTACTTTAGTATAATTATCTTTATCTTTATTATTAAATAAAATACTACTTTAGATTATCTTAATACTACTACTACTATAGAGAGCGTACGTAATATTAAGATCTATATATTAAAAGAAAATATATTATCTAAGTACTATATACACTATATAGTATAGGTATAAAACTAAATAAAGAGTTTTACGTAGTATTATATATAGAAGCTAATACTTAGCGTTACTATAGACTATTTATTAAATTAGAGAGTAGAATATAATATAGTACTATCTAAGATTTAAGTACTAATAAATTATTCTTATATAGTATTGTAGAAGATAAATAGCTTAATATAGGTAGACTAATTAACTACGTACTAAGGGCTTAATTAATAGTAGAAGATATAAGTAGAAGTTCTTACTTCTATTAACTTTACTATATCTTATCTTATTAAGTTATAGGTCTAGCTCCTCCTATATTAAGCTTAAATACCCCTAAACTCCCTAACTAAGGCTCTCTTAGAGCTTAACTTAGCTAACTCTACTACAACTCTACTATAGTGTATATATATCTTATAAGATTTATTAATAATTTCTTTACGCTTTTTATCTTCTTTAAATTCTAAGAAAAGCTTATAAGTAATAGAACTAGTCCTTTTAAATTCTTTTATATACTTAGTAAAACTAATATATTTAGTAATATTATCTTTGTATATAGTAACTCTAATAGTTACTATTTAATAATAGTATAAAAGAAGATCTTTTAATATATATAATCTTTAGTAAGCTTTAATAAATAAAATCTAAATTACTAAGTCTAATTACTATTATCTCTAAATATTCTCGTTATAGTATATTAAAGTTAGAAAGTTATAAGTAATTTTTTAGTTTAGAGTCGAGTTAGAAAGACTAAGTTTACTAAGTATTAAAAGTATAACTAGTAAATATAAATTATTATATATCTATTAACTATTAATATACTTATTACTTTTATTTAAGACTTTTTAATACTATTTATTTACTATCTTAATTTAAGTAGTATTAGATTATTTCTTAAATCTTACTATAGTAAGTAGGCTTATAAAGATAGACTTCTAGTTAATATTTTTATAAGCTTTCTTTTCTTCTACTATAATATAATTAAATACTAGAATCTTAGTATCTTTAATTATTTCTTAAATATTAGTCTCTTTATTAGCTTCTTTTAGTAGTACTACTAATTCTTCTCTTATAGCTTAGACTTTAGGTAAGTTATTATTATAGAGTAAGTCTCTTAAGTATAGTAGAGAGTTTAGACCCTTTAGATTATAGCTATTAATAAGAGTTATAATAAGCTTTATCTTATTCTTTATATTAATTATATTTTATTTCCTCTAATTATATATATACTTATCTTTATGTAAGTTTACTATTAATCTTACTAATAATAAAGGAGAGCTTAGGAAGCTTTAGCTTTAAGATATTAGCTCTATCTTAGTATCTCTTCTTCTACTTAGTAATATAATAGTTATAAACGTCTTCTAATCTTTTATTTTTCTTCTAGACTTAATCTTTTACTCTTTATAACTTAAATTAACTACTAGTAATAACGTACTAGAAGCTTTAACTATACTTATTATTAGACTTATTCTTCTTCTATTTTAGAAAGAGCTACTTACGTATAGAAAGCTAAGTAGATAATAGATAAGTACTTTATATTTATTATAATAGTAGAGTATATACTAATATAAAAATAATTAAAGGATTACTATAACTATTTTTTTATTATTTAGTCTAATAACTTAATTACTTTACTAGTTTATTATATTCTTAAAGAACGTCTTTAGTCTATTATCTCCTTTATTTACTACTTATACCTTTATACTCTTATATATTATATAAAAGTCTAAAATATTAAGGCTTACTATAGCTTAGATTGTATCTTAGTTTTTTAGCGCGTTCTTTTTAATTCTAAGATCTAGTTTTTATATTATATTATTAACATCTAGTCTTATATTACGCTAATTAGTAGTATTTAGAAATATATTATTCTTTCTTACTTTTATTATAATACGCTTATAAATCTTATTATTAAGGAATAGTACTATTTATCTAATAGATACGTAATATAAGTACTATGTAATACTAATTACCCTATTAAATATTAGTATAGATTTTATTCTATATAGTAAAAAAAAAGCTATTTAAGATTTACTTATAATTAACTTAGATAAACTTAAATTGTATTTAAATTCTCCTTTCTACATTAATTATACTACTATTACTATCTTAATAAGTAGGTAAGTAGCTTTAAATTATTATACTTTACTATATTACTATATTAGATAGCTAAGTATAAAGAAAAAAAGCTAGATATAATAATAAGATTTATATATATATTATATAAAGCGCTAACTAAATCTATAAACTTATCTACTATAAAATTATATTCTACTAGTATCTACTTCAAAAAGTATACTATCTATTTTCTAAACTTAATTAATTAATTTTACTAAAGTATTATAATATTATTATAGCTTATAAACTTCGAGTAGTACTTTATAGCTACTACTTCTCTTACTAACTATATTAATAAAGTACTATATAGTACTGTTATATAACCTAGTATTACAAGTATTTATAAAACGCTTTAGCTTAGTCTTTATTTAAGAGTTTTATTACTTTACCTAGGCTTAATTACTAGTATTAGGCGCGAAATTTTAGTAAAGAGTTTAGAAAGTAACTAAGTTAATACTTATCTTTTAGAAGTTAATTAAGAAAGTAGTAGTAATAATAAGCTAGTTAATAAAGAATATAAAGATAATCTTAGAGTTTAAACTATTTTATATATAAGGCCTAAGCTTTAATACGTTGAGTATGTATTTACTTTATACTTTCTATTTGTAAGTTTTTATTTAAGTTATAATACTCTAGCTTTACTTATATACTACTTAATTTAGAAGCGTATATTAAAGAAAGCTAATAGATTCTAGGTATACCTAGAATCTATTAATTAGCTAAGAGCTACGCGCTAGCGCTCTAATTAGCTACTACTTTTACTTCTAAGCTTTTTAGTATTATAGGGTGAGAACTTTAAAATCTTATATAAACTTTAAAAACTTAATATTAATATATAAATAAGTAAAACTTACTATATAAAGTAAAAATCTAATATTATAAGTAAAGTTAAAACGCTTAATACTTAGATAAACTTTAGATATAAAGATAATAAAATATAGACAAAGTAAAGATAATATAAAAAAAAAAAAAAAAAAAAAACTATTACCTTTTCTTCTCTACTTAATACTAACTATCTTAACTTAGTATCTTATCTATTATAGACTCTAAATACGTCTTATATTAGTTTACTCTATTATTTTCTTTATACTTTAGTTTATCCTTAGAAGACTAGAAGTATTCTATTTCTTTTAAGCCTAAATTAGAAATATTATAGATAATATATTCTTTCTTTTCTTTACTTTCTAATCTTCTAGTATAGATTTTAATAGTTTATACTAGTTTATACTCTAATATCTCTTAAGATACTAGTAGTTTATTTACTAGATATTAAACTTATATGCTTAGCTAATAAGCTTATAGCTTTTTAGGTTTAAGCTAGTTTAGCTATCTAAACTTCTTATTATACTATAGTAGATCTTTAAACTTATATTAATTATTCTATTTATTTAGATCCCAAAGTTTTATATTACTATAGTCTTCTTTATAGATATTTTCTTACTTTTTCTAAATAAAAGCTTTTAGTTTCTATCTTAGTATTATATATATAAATTTTATTCTATCTAAATCTTTAAGCTTATAAGTTCCTTTTTCTTATCTTACTAAATAGATTCTATATAGCCTAAGCTATCTTTAGTTAAGATTTTTATTTCTTAATATATTAATTTTATAGAGTAAGTCTTATAATAGTACTAAACTCTTTTTTTTAGTTTACTTATATTTATCTCTTTTATATTATTTTAATATTATTTCTTATAAAGCTTTAAGTATTAAATATTAGTAATAGTATATTTTAAGATCTAATTTTAAAGATTAATCTATATAGCTCTTACTATAAGTAGCTAGCCTTTTATTTATACTTTTTTAAATAGTAGCGTTTATAAAATAGGTAATACTATTTCTATTAGTAGAATAAGATTTTAACTTATAATTAGCTAATATAGAGAGTGTCTAGACAATTCTTAGATAGAGATTTAGTCTACTAGTAATATAGTAGATTTTTTACTTATTTACTATAGTCTTTAAATAGAATACTAGTTTTAATAAAGTACTTATTAATACTTTCTAGACTAGTAGATAAACAACTATCTATTTTATTACTATCTAGAAGTAATAGATATTCTATACCTATTTCTACTTTACGTAAATAGTATAAAATAGAGTTAGTAATTTAGTAGTATTAAATTTAAATAAGAAAACTTATTTAAAGTATCTTTATATCTATCTATATTATAAGAGCTAAGTCTACTAAGCTAGTATACTACTCTTTATAGTATTTAAGTAATTTACTATATAAGTAGAATTCGAGTCTAAGAATAATTAGTTAACTTTTCTTATATAAATATAAACAGAGATAGTTACTAACCTTTAAACTTTTAATAATTATTAATAATACCCTTTATAGTAGAGTCTACTTTTGTAAGTTTTTAGTTTTCTCTTTAACTATAGTAAATAATTAGTATAAAGAAGAAAAAAGTAAAGATAAGATAAAAGATACTAATATTTAAGTAGAGATAGATAAACTATAAGGAGAGTACCTAATAGTAGTATAAAGATTAAATTACAAAATCTTATAAAGACTAAAAAGAAGGATTTAGTATAGTACTTATATCTATAAACTCTAACTATTTTCTTTAGACTTTATCTATTAACTATAACTACTAAATATTAACTACTATACTAGTTATTATAGTTATAACAACTAAATACTAATACTATAATAATTATAGTAACTATAACTACTAAATACTAACTATTATAACTACTAAATATTAACTACTAAATACAAACTACTTTAAAGTTATAGTAACTAGAACTACTAAATACTAACTATTATAACTACCGAATATTAACTACTAAATATAAATTACTTTAAAGTTATAGTAACTATAACTACTAAATACTAACTATTATTACTACTAAATATTAAGTAATATAGTAGTTATAGTTACTAGAGTAGGTATAAAAGATAATATTTAATATTTAGTACTTAGTTTAAACTTTATACTTATAAGACTCTAGCTTTCCTCTTAATTTCTATCTTTACTAAACTCTACTCTTTTATCTTAGTAGTACTATTAGTTAGTATTACTACTACTTGCTTTTACTTGTCTTATCTTTACTTAGTTATATATTATTTCTACTTTTATTTACTTGTAACTCTATTTATTAACGTAAAAAGTTCTATTACTAACTTATAATAATAGTTAAAAAAAGATTAGTAAGTTTATATATATATATAAATATATATAATAGTTATATTATTACTAACTACTTTTATAGTACTGATATACTTAATTTAAATAGAGAATTGTTTAAATTTACAACTACTTAGAAGTATAGCAAGTAGCTATTAAGTTTAAATAAGTTATATAGCTAACTACTAATTTAGTATATATATTATATTAAATTATATAAATAGTTTATTAAAAACTATCTTCTCGAGTAGTTTTTACTAGAGGGGATTTATTATCTTGTACTTTAAAACTACTTTTATTAACTTATTCAGCTCTTATTTTTAGAACTAAAATGTTTATTTTAAAAATTTAACTTATAAGATAGGAGAAGATTAACTATTTTAAGATACTTATAGTTCTTGTAATTATAATAGTATTATAAAGTGGCCTTTTAATATAAGTAATTTAAATATTTATTTTATAACAATACATTTTTATTTAGTTAATAATACTAATATAGATAAAGATTCTAATTTATAAGAAAGTTCTAATATTAAAAGTAGTAGTTTAAAAACTAATAATATAAAAAATAGTATAATGAAAAGAGACCTAGTTTGATATTTTTTTATAACTAGGAGTATAAAAGTAATTTACTATTTTTTATATTAAATATTAACTTTATTTTTAGTATAGTAGAACGTAGTAGTTTTAAGAATCTAGTAAAAGATTTAAAAGACAATATACTTACTATAAGTATAGTAACTATAAGAAAAGAGTTAGATACTTTTTATAAATTAGAAGTTAATAAATTAAAATATATCTTAAATAAAAATACTAATAAATTCTCTATTATGTTAGAGAAGTAGTAATCTAGTAATAATATAGACTTTTTAGCTATAACTTTATTCTAATTAGATAATAACTTTAATTTAAAACACTACGTGAAAGGATTTAAAAAATAAAACAATTTAATATCTTATACTCTTATTATTATTTATACTATATTAAACTATATATTAAAAGAATTTAATATAAAAAAACCTTACTAGTGTAACTAAAGCCTAATACTTAGGGCTATATTAAATATCTAGTAGGATATAAAGTATCTAATATATATAGGATATAAGTCCTAGAATTAGATTAGTAAATTATAATATATAATATTATATTTAATAAGTAGCACTTTTAAAATAAAAGGAGTAAAGCTTTATAAAAGCTTTTAAAGCTAAAGTTTTAAAAACTTATTAATAAATTATATAAAAACATAGTATATAATATAAAAGAAACCTAAGATAATATATATAATTAGCTATATAAAGTAGCTTAAATCGTAGAAAGTAACTAATAAAGTAAGTACCTAGAGTATAATCTAAAGAGTATAGCCTTATATAATACAAAAGCTATACTAGCTAGCTAGCTATCTTAGTAAAATAAGAAGTAAATCTTATATAAGTAGTAAGCTTAGCTAGTAAACTATATAGAATCTATATAGAATAATTTAAGCTTAGTAGCTTTTAAACTCTAGAGTAAATACTTAAACTTAGAAGATTTTAGAATATAGGTATAAATATTATATTACGACTGTAACAAGGGAAAATTAGACAGAGCTAATTAGCCCTACTATAGAAGATAACAACGTATATAACCTATAGGGAAACGAACTTAATTAGGAAACTAACTATAATAAGGACACGTAATAAATTTGTAAATTCGCGATCTTAGCGAACACGAAGTTACGAAGCCGCTAAGAAGGTATAAGTATATAGTTAACAGTAATGCGCATTATTAGGATAGTATTAGCAATTCAATTATTAACTACGAGCGACAATACTAAGATAGTTGCAAAATATCCCCTATTGTTTATAGCCTATTATAGATTACAATACAAACTATTATTATTACCTCTTAATCTCCTAATACTCTAAAGGGTTACTAAAGTCGATAACAAGAGACCTATTATATATTAATTATAGAAATTAATATAGTAAAGTATTTAAAAGCTCTTAAGAATTATAATTAACTAGAGAAGTAAGCGCCTTAGAGTAACTAATAGATAAGAGTTTAACTTATTAAACTACTTCTTATTAAGTACTTATAACTTCTATAACTCTAAATAAAGTAGATACTATATTTTATTAAGTAGCTATATCTTATATAGTTCTAAACAATATAGTTAAATTATATTAGTAGTATCTACACTAGTAATAGCTAGTACTAATATAATTAAGCTAAAGACTCTAAAATAAAAAGCTAAATAATATTACTAAAAGCTTAAGCGCTTACATACTATTATATAAACCTAAGTAAAGTAAATAGAGTAGACTTATCTTAGTAGCTCTTTAAATAAATAGCTTAGAAAGAGATTAATATACTACTAGTAGCTAGTACTTAAGAAGAGATAGAGCGCTTATAATTAAGTAATTAGCTACTACTTCTAAAGTAAGTTTTTAAATATAAACTTAACTAAGATAGTTACTTTCTTTAGTATAAAGCTTATATTATAGTATATAAAGACTTCTAAATAATTAATTTAATATAATTAACTTTTACAACTATATTAGTAGTGCACTTATTTTAAATTATAATAGTAATTATAACTAAGTTTAACTTAGAAGTAGTTTAGTATAATATTATTAGAGCTTTCTTATATATATATTAAGATTATAAACTATTAGTTATATAAAAGCTTTTAGATAAGTTTAAAGTAGCTAGTAAGTATATTAAACTTAATTAAGTACTATATAACTTTAAAGACTTACTACTCTTTTAGTATAAAGAGCTTTTAAGAATACTTAAATAAGCTAGTTTTATAGTCTTAAATAAAGAGCTATACTTATTCTATAATAAAAAGTATACTAAAGGTAAAGATAATTTATTTATAAACGATTTAAGTAGAAGACTAGTTTTAAAAGAAGAAGTAAAAACTACAAGTATAGTCTTAGTTAAGAATAAGAATAGATATTTAGTTCTAAATATACCTAGAATAGCTATAATACTTAAGAGAAAGAGTAGTAAGCTAGATAAATAGATTTAAGAATATAAAAAGCTTCTAAAGAAATAGAAAAATTTTAAATTTAAGAAAGACTTATAAAAGCTTATAGATAAATATATATCTAAAGTAAAATATAAAGGAAATTTAGAAGTTAATTCTATAAACTACTAGTATATAGATACTAGAGTATTAATAAAATATTAGATAGACTTCTATAAGATTACTATATTCTAAAAGTAAGATAACTAGTAACTATAGTATTACAAGATTATATAAAATACAATAAAAATAAGTATAATAGATATATACTATATAGAATATTATAACTAGTTAAAGTACTAGAATAGCTCTAGAGAGTTATTACAATAGACTTTATTATAAAGTTACTTAAGTTAAAAAACCTAATATTAGTAGTTAAATATAATAGAATCCTAATAATAGTAGATAAGCTTATAAAATACTTGTACTTTAGACTATATAAAAAGAAAAGTAAGAGAGAAGTTACTATATATTAGATCCTAAAGACTATAATTAGTTAGTATAGTATTCTAGATAAGATTATTATAGATAAGAATATAAGATTTATATTAAAACTATAGAGAATAATAATAGTATTATTAGTAATTAAATATATAATATTATTAGCATACTATCTATAGAATAATAGATAATTAGAATAGATAAATTAAATTGTAGAGTAATACTTAATATACTACTTTAACTATAACTAGAACAACTAAGTAAAGTTACTACTTATAGTATAGCTAGTATATAATAGTATAAAGAATATAGTAATAAAAGTATTACCTTTTTTTATAAACTATAGATTTAATCTTAATATATACTAAATATTAAGATTTAAAGTATCTTAGTCTCTAAGAAAAGATAATTTTACTTATAGATTAAAAGAAATATATAATTAACTATAATAGGACGTAGAATTCTTTTTAGAGTAAATAGTAAAGTATTATAATAAAAAATACTAAAAAGAACTCTAATTTAAAGAGAAAGAAAAAGTATAGTTAGTATAAAAAAATATTAAAAGTAAATAATTAAATTTAAAACTAGATTACGTAAAGATTAGACTATATAAGATAAAGAAGAAAGTTATACTAGTTATATTTAAATTAAAGCTACTAGACAAGATAAGGATATACCTAATATTCTACGTAGTACTACTAGAAAAAGTACTATAAGAAGTAAAACTACTAGTATATAATGTAGATACTTATAGAGAATAAAAAGACTAAAAAGTTAAAAAGATTTTATAAAACTAATTCTATAATAGAAAAAATTACTATCTAGTAAAATAGATAAGTATAGATAAAAAAGGATAACTATAAGAAAATATATAAGAACTAGAAGATAATCTTAATTACTTTAAGAAATTAGAGGAGTTCTAAAATTAAAATTCTCTAAGCTACCTTATAGTAAATAGAAAAGACCTATACTACTAGTAATAAGTAGAGAGGCGCTAGACGCGCCTAATATAGTAGGAACTAGAGTAGCTTCTATAGTAGCCTTAAAGTCTAACTTAGATTCTAAGAAAGTAGACTATATAATAGACTTTTTATTATTTAAAGCTATTTTCTTATAAATATAAACTAAATAAGTATAATTTTTTATCTATATACTTAGAATCTAATTATATTCTTTTTTAGCCTCTACAATCTATAATAATAGTTTTTCTTAAGTATAGTTAATAGCTCTCCCTATTATATATAAGTATAGATACGTAAATTAGTATCTTTAACTTATATTCTACTAGTAATATACTAAATAAGTTATAAGATAAATAAGTATTGGTATAAATATATACTTTATAAGCTTTATTATACTTTAAAGAAAGATAAACTATAAAAAGAGTAAAAAACTTATAAAAAAAATAAAAGAATATTATAATACTATAAAGTAATATATAATCTACTAATTAAAGATAATAAAAGATAGACTTAGTAGGTATTAAAACAGTAGATAAAGAACTTAATATTAATAAAGAAACTAGATTAATAACTTTAGCCCTAAGGTAGCTAAATAAAAACTTACCTAAAGAGAGAAATAGTATTATAGGTATAATAAGAGAAATTAAGATAAAACTAATTAGTCCTAACTCTAGTACTAATAAAGTATAGAATACGTAAAGTAATAATATAGATTAATAAACAAACTATAACTTAGACACGTAATATAAAGTAATCTATAGGCACGTATAATAGATTAGAGTAATCTATAAGTATATATAATAGATTAGTAAAAGTATATAGTTAGTAGTAAGATATATTATTAGAATAGTATTAGTAAACTAATCTCTAACTTAAAGTAATAGTACCTTAATATTACCTATTAGGAATTATTCTACTATTTATAGTCTATTGTTTAATTATAATATATACTTTAGTTATTAACTTTTAATTTACTATACCTCTCCCCTAGGTAGCTACTTATAGTTAATAATAGGTAACCCTATTATAGCTAAGCTTAAAATAAAGTATTTATTTAAAATATAAAATTAATAAACTTTAAAAAGTAATTTTATATATAAATAATATATAAAATCTTATTTAGCTTAAGTATTACTAGCTAGTAGAGTAGTAACTACTTTTATTATAAAAGTAGCCTTAGTAAGTATAGTAGTAGTAAGATTATAAGTAGAAGTAAAAGTAGTAGTAGTAGTAGTAGTAAGTATATATATAGGCGTAAGTATAAGTATACGCTAAAGTAGAAGTAAAAGTAAAAGTAGTAAAAAAGTCTAAAAACTTAAAGTCTTTTTTATAACTTTACTAAGTAGTATATAAAAAGTTTTATAAAAGCTTTAAGCTTTTTCTTTAGAGCTTTATAAGCCTAAGTAGTAATAAAAGTAATAGTAGTATAGTAAGTAATTTTAGAGCTATAATATAAATTAGTTAACTAATATTAGAAAAAGAGCTAGAGTAGCTCTTAAAGTAGTAAATTAAAGAGCTAAAATAGCTTTTTAAATTAACTTATATAAGAATATAGCTATAGCTACTAGTAGTATATTATATATAATACTAAACTTCTATTTTAAAAAAGTTATAGTTACTTTTATTAGAGTAGCTTACTAATATACTATAAGTATAGTAAAAATAAAGCTCTTTATAATAAGTACTTATATTTACTTTTAAAAAAAAAAGTAAAAGTAGAAGTAAAGGTATCTTTAGTACTAGAGATTTTTTAGTATACTTTTTTTTTAGAAGTAGTAGTTATAGTAGTAGTAGTAGTAGTAGTAGTAGTAGTAGTAGTAGTAGTAGTAGTAGTAGTAGTAGTAGTAGTAGTAGTAGTA